>VZSF01003002.1:231392-265645 GCA_013398295.1 Chionis minor
CGGCCCGGCCCGGCCTGGCTCGGTGCGGCCGGTGGCGCCAGGCCTGAGGGGCGCCTCGCGTGGGGCGGCCGCGGCGTGCCCTCCCTCGCTCTCGGGGGGGCGGCCGCGCAGCCAGCAGGCCCGGCTGCTCCTCGCCCTGCCGGGAGTGGGTGGGCGGGTGGGTGGTGGGAGGGTTGTTTTCCGCGTGTGCTGCGGCTCCCTGCGCTGTGTCGGGCGCTGCGGGGCTGGGTCTGCTCCGCCCGTCCTCATCCCTGGCGGGAAGAGGGAAAGGAGGTTATGGCGTCTCTGGGGGAGGGGGGGATAGTTCTTGAGTCTGTATTTACTCAGGGTTGCGTTAAGTCGAGTGAGGTAGGGGAAGCTGCTGTGAGGAAGGGTATTGGGGTTTGACGTACTGGAGGTGCTTTATCTAACCAGCAGCAGTGGTTTGCCAGAGCTGTGTGCCTACCTTTTACACCTGGTAAACCCTAGCGTGGTTCTAAAGAGCCCACCAACTCTCTTAAGTAGAAGTACAGAATTCTTCAGTTTTGTGAAAATGTAGTTCCTAAGTTTCCTGAGTTCTCTTTCCTAGAAAAATAAAGAACCCAAGTAGGGAACATGTGAAACACTTTCAGTTTTGTTTCATGTGTTGTGTGATTAATATTCTCGTCTGTATGGCTGCTTTGTGAAATAACAGGATTAAGGGAGGGAGAACTGGGAGAAAACAACTTTCCTATTGTATTTTACTAACTGGACAGAAGGATGAGGAGCTCTGCATGATTGCTTACTATTTTCCATGCAAAAAAATATACAGGTCACAGTAAGCAGTCTGTTGCAATTCATAGGAGCTATTTAATCCTGAAAGATCTTGTTCTGCTGCTCTGAATTGATCTTATTGCAGAGATAGAATATTCAGCGGTGTGTTATATAGCGTGAATGCATCCATGGTCACCATAGGGTCCGGTAGGGTCTTTATGCCGAGCCTGTGTACATCATCATCATTTGTACCTTTTCCAATAGCAACAAAGTTGTCCTGTGACTTTGTTTAATTGACTTGGGTGCGCTTTAGACCAGGCAATGTCAAGTACATCTCTGCCAGAATCAGAGATATTTCTATTGAACTAAAAAAAAAAAAAAAAAATCCTCTCATTCTGATGTGCTTAAGGCCAACTGGGGGCCTAATTAGTTTTGTTTTGCTGTTTTGTGGTTTTGTTTTTTTTTAAAGTAGTGCTTACAACTAATTGTATAGCACAGTCAATGGTGGAAATAGTTACTGGTTTTCTTGTGTTGATTTTTAGGGGGGGCACTTACAAGGCTGCAGAGTGTTTATTTTGAGGGTTTCTTTTCATCCGTGTTTAAAGGGAGATGCCAAGTGTGACTCCACTCTGACGTATTTCAGTGTTTCCTTTTTGTAACGTAATTCAAAAATACAGACTGAAAACTTGAAGTGTCTTAGGAGGCCTGGTTACATTCTAAACCACTTTTTAAAATTTTGCGTGAATAACAGGTGAGAGAGAGAGGGAGACTAGTAATTCAAGTGTATTCAAAATGTACACACTTGTTTGGAACCATAAATGTAACTAGTTCCAGTACTTTCTTCACAAGCAAAATCTGCTTTTGAAGTGATACTGCAAGCTCAAGCTGTCTGTTTCTGTCTGTTTTACTTCTACCCTAACTTGGTTCTTTAGCTTATTTCTTTCACTCTTTTTCTCTTGTCCATGCTTCTCCCATCTTGCCCTCTGCCTGCTCTGTGCTTCTTTTTGTTTTGCATTTGTTGCTTCCTTGTTCTATCCCCCCAAAAATACCTTTGTAGATGTTTCACATTTTGCCTATAAAGTGTGTATGTACAGGTTATCTTAGGTTGACAAAATCGGAAATGAACTATTGCATAAATACTTTTCTTACCCAAACTTGAAAGGTAGAAATTGCTTTTTCCTCAAGTATATTTACACAATAGTGTCTGATGACAGTATACTACAGCAGGGTTACATGTCAGATCTCTCTTTGTTTCTAGGAATTTTTTTCTTTGCTACACTGCAACAAGAGATTATATGTAGCTGACCCCATTCTTCCACTGTCTTTAATCAGAAGTGTTTATGAAATGCCAGATGTATAAGGGCTTTTTGCTTGCTTCACTTGTAATCTCTATTTTGCCTAGTAGCCTTTGCCAGTTATAGCAAAAGATCTTACTCTTCATTTTTAATTCTACATCTTTCAAAATCAAATCCTTAAATATGAGGAGCGGATTTGAGCTGATAACTAGTTGCCAGATTCAGTCATCTAAAAGTATTATGCATTGCTGAAAAGAAGGGTCACCCTATTGAATTCTTTTAAAAGTCCTGCACATCTAAAATACGTCATGTTTTTTTTTCTCCTTCAGAAATCGATGAAAGGATTCCTCTTCGCTAAGCTGTATTTTGAAATAAAAGAATATGAACTTGCTAAAAGGTAACGTGTGTTGATGTATGTTTATTTTTTCTGTTCTCCAAAGTGGAAGAGAAAAAGTAAATGAATATGAAGTAGACCAGAAAAACCAAGATCAATATCATGCTCTTTTAAGGTAGCAGTAAATGTGGGTATTGAGTGCCATTTAAGTCTTTATAAAATAGTGACTTAAAGGAAGATTAGTTATGTGGTACTGAAAAAATTATCTGGGTGAAATGGCTATTTTTTTTTTCTCATTGTATTATGTAGTTCTTACCATTTCTGTGAACTACTGCTTTTTTTAACAAATACTTGCTGGCAAGTAAGTAGTATCCACACATGTAAAACAATGTTGCTTCTTACTTTAAGATCCCAACAAGGTATCTAGAGCAAAATACTTCCTGTATGGCCGATTAAGTTGTCATTATAGCTCAGAGCAGTTGGAATATTATTGAAGAATATTGGCCATGTAACTGAGTTTTTACGCTCCGCAGGTATATATCTACATACCTCAATGTACAAGAGAGAGATCCCAAAGCACACAGATTTCTTGGACAAATTTATGAAGCTGAGGATAACATAGAAAAAGCTTTTGGGTGTTACAAGGTAAGTACTACACTGATCCCTGCTTTATTGCTTTGTAAATGGACTTTTAAAATCCTTCTGTGCTGGACATTCTCAAACCCGTAGAATAAAAAGTGTCCCTGGAAAAACTATTGTTTATATAGCTTTGACAATGGAAAGTGTATGAAGCACTGCAGAGGATACCGCTTGCTTCAGTAGTATATTTTTAGGTTGATTCTTGGGTTTGTTTTGTTCTGGACTTGATATTTGTGGTACCTGCTGTTAAATTCTTCCCATGTCATACATTGCTCTTTGGACTAAGGATCTGTGACTGTTGTAGAAATTGTTAATGTAGACTGTGATGACAGTAGGAATCTAGTTGCTACCAGAAGACTAAATGCCTAGTGGGTTTTTTTGTTTAGTTGGTTTTGGAGCGTCGGGGACAGAAGGGAGGGGCAAATCTAATTTTGATTAGGCAAGCATATAAATGTCAAATTCGCAATTGGAATGTCTTTGTTCTGGTTTTGGGGAGCGAGATAATGTGCTTAGAAGTCTGGTTACCAACACAACTCCCTGAAGTGCTATCACACTTTTTAAACTGTGTGTCTTAACTATTTCTTATTATAAATGCACACATCTGGCTAAACTAGAGGTCCTGGTAGTCCTACAGCCTGTGTATAGCAGTAGCTAGTGCTAGATGCAGGGCACCTGCCTTTTGCATTATTTTTCTTACACTCTTGAAAATTCCAACAGTTGTATCTGGGTGCTGTAAACTAATGGGGGCATTGAGAAAGGCTGTTCTTAATACATTCTGTATTGATAGACCTAACTAATTTGAATAGCCGGATCTGATTGTGGGGAGATACCTCTTTTCTATTCTGTATGGGTTGTAAAATCAAGTCACTGATGTTTCTTTTTTTCTTCCTCTGTGTGCATGGGAAAAACTAGCGTTCTGTGGATTTGAACCCAACGCAGAAAGATCTTGTATTGAAGATTGCAGAGTTACTATGCAATAACAACATTACTGATGGAAGAGCAAAATACTGGGTTGAGAGAGCTGCTAAGCTCTTCCCAGGGAGTCCTGCTGTTTACAGGTTGAAGGTAAATTCCAAACTACCCATGTTCTGTGGCTTAAAGAAACTTTCAGCATCTGACTGGAGTGTTTTTTACATGTCACCTCAAGAAAAAGCTCTTCCTGGCTAAATTATTTTAGGATCTTTAATATGAAATCTCTTAGACATTGTTTTTCCTTGCAGTCTGACGTTTTTTGTCTAGCTTTCAGGAAGGCTGCAGCCACAGGCTTTCATACCCTTTTTAATGTTTCAAGGTTAATCCTCTTCAAAAATGCTGAGGAACTGTGTTAGTTATCACATCTGAGAAGTTAAGATAGGCATTACTCGATCTATTGTGTGACTGACAGGAAGGTAGCAGGCCTGTGAGCTCAGACTTTCTTACTCTAAGCTGCTTTTTTGTTTTTTAAATCTGTATTATGATCAACTGCAGAATGTAAGAAATGCTGTAATTCCCAAATACTGTGTAAATGCTTTCAGTCATGCGATCTCACTTCTGTACAGGTATATTAATTTTGTGTAACTAGGCAGCAACTACCTTGAAGTCTTAAGATGTCTGGGTTTTTTTAAGCAAGGTAGTCTATGGCTTTATGTACTTCACTTTATGTAATACCTGAAAACTATTAAGAGCAAGGTGGTTTGAGTAACATAGTCTATGTAGTGGAGGAAAGAAAACTGCCTGGTACTGTAGTTGCTGAAAAGACTTGTGGGAAATGAGATATTAACATGTTGCCTTCATGTTTAACAGGAGCAGTTATTGGATTGTAAAGGTGAAGATGGATGGAATCAGCTTTTTGACTTAATTCAAGCAGAACTTTATGCAAGACCAGATGATGTCTACATAAACATCAGACTAGTTGCGCTCTACCGTTCAAATAATAGATTGAGAGATGCCGTGCTGCATTGTCAGGAGGCACAGAAGAAAATACCTTTGCAGTCAAGCTTGGAATGGTGTTCCTGTGTTGTAGAGACATTTGAGGTGTTTAATCATATTTTGATCCTGTGATAGTCTTCCATATCTTTTTAACTGGTCTATTTCTCTTAGTGTCATTACTCGGGCAGCTATTTCTCAACTGATTTGACTCCTTCATATGCAAGTCTACTGAAACCAGTGGAATTACAAAATACTTCTTGGGTTTTTTAGTTGGAATTTTCTCCCTAAAATTAAGCCTTATAGAGCTATTGAGTTTCTAACTTCAAAAGCTGAGTTAGATACAGCGGTTCCATTAGGGCTAAAATTGCTCAGGCAGATAGTTCCATGGAACTTTACTGTTGAAGATTATGTTAAGTCTCACCTGTGAAACTGGATTATGCAGTAAATGCTACTACTATGTTTTGGAGAAGTACTGCCCTTGCCTTCATGGAAGGATGACTGTTCCTTATCCTGTGATGAACTTTTTTCTTTAGGAGTATCTGGAATCTTTCCAAGACTTGGAGCCTGATAAAAATAACTGGAGAGCTATCAAGAAAGATCATCTGCTGGCCTACTCTAGCTTTGTCAAAATGACACTTTCTTCTAGAGATGTTCAGGAATGCAGAGAGACACTTGAAAGGTACTGTTTTAAGTTTCCTGTAGTCTAAAAAAAAAAAATCCTGGGCCACAGAACGTCTACCAGGCTTTGATTTCACTGCCTAACTTGGTTGTGGATGAGAGAGGAGATTCTCTGTACTAACCCCTAAGAATTGTTCTTACTGGGTTTGAACCCCGAACTATCTTTTGACTGAGATGCAAGCCTTGTTTGAATAGTCAGCTAAAATTAAATTATATCTAAATTAGCACATACTGGAATAATTAGGAACTTTAGGTGTATAGTGTAGTTGTGAGGCAGGAAGCCACTTGCGGTAAGAACAATCTCCTGCAGGGAAAACTGACAGTGTTAAAGGGTCAGCTGAGCCAGGTGATCATCTGTTGTGCACCTAGAGTAATACAAATAATGTTTGTAGTCAATGTATTGATTAAGATCTGTGTTCCTTTCTCTCCGTTATCTTCCCTTTCTTACTGGCTTTTAGTGACTTGCTTTTGTTTCTCAATTATGGAACGACTGTTAAGTTGTCCTTTGTAAAGCAATATTCTTCATTCTGTTAATCTTGGATGAGTACTTGAAGCAATACGGACAGTGGATGCAGAATAGTTAATGCCCAAGTATGTTTTATTTTCTTTTTCTCCGTTGACCAAAACTGTCTTGGGTTTTCTGCTGCCATTTTATTAGAGCCTTTCAAGGTGATTATGTCTGAAGCACTTCCAGATCATGGCAATGCTAACAGCCATTATAGTTTTGTCAGGTAATGGAAAGAGTGGTTTAACTGTTCTCTGAAAGGCCTCTCCTGAGTGGGGATTGTGTACTAGCCTACAGCTACTCAGATTTCTACAGTATCTTCTATTTTTGAAAAGCCTGCCTAGCTGTATTTTGGGCTTTTCTGATAAATGAAGGAAAGGGAAGAGCAGAGTGACTAGTGCCTCTTACATGCCTCTAAATCTGCAGTAGCGAACAAGTTTACCCACATGATTTGGGAGGATAGTTTTGAAAGCAGCTGTGCAAAGACGTGGTGAAAAAGACTATAAATGTCTAGGTAACATTTATTATGTTTTACTTCAGTAAAGTAAGTTGTGAGCTTTGGGAGTTTGAGACTATTATTGCACTTTCTAGTGCAACTCAGGTTTAAGCAATGGAGGCAGTACTAACCATTGACTCATTAAGTTACTCATTTCACAGTTAAATAGCATCAGCCAAAACTATCAGCTATAGCTTTTACCAGGACTCTGTTTAGAATGAATTTTCTCTACATTGTAGTTTTGATCGTGTGCTTCAGTCAGTGAAACCGTATGTGAGTGGGGCGGATGAGTTGTCTCGTACCTTTATGGAAATGAAAGGACAGCTGTACATGCATGCTGGCACTTTGCTACTGAAAATGGCCCAACACAATGAGGCACAGTGGAGAGTTGTGTGTGAACTAGCAGCATTGTGTTATCTGATAAGTTTCCAGGTAAGTAATTTTTCAGTTTGTGCCTTCAGTTGATGCAGTTTTTGAAACGTTCTTTCTGTGTATGTGTTGAACTCCTGCATTCCTGAGATGAGCTAATGTTTGTGTGCCTAAGGAAAGACTTCCTCCTCTTTCACAATTCTTTAAAATGTTTCAAATGATGTGAATGGGCTAAAAGTGTGTCTTCAGCTGTTTCACTTGTCAGAGTAACCTGATTCTTAAAGGCTAGTGAGTTTATTTCCTACAGTATGTTCCCTTTTTTGTAATACAACTGAGGACATATGTTACGTACTAGGCTAATTACTGTGGGGAGGGAAGGGGATAAACTGAATAATTCCGATATACTTGTGTAGAAAGCAGAACTAAAAAAAAAATCAAGACTAATTCTTTGCCTTATGGAGTAAAATTGATTGTCCTTTTTATGCCACTGCTTGCATTCCAGGTATTACTTGCTCTTGTGCGGCCTTAATATTACTTGCAATAGCTATAACTGTCCACCTCAGGGGTTTTGTGTGTTTTGGGTGGGTTCCCCCCCACTCTCCACCAGGATATGTGACATAGTACTTTCAAAATGAATAATGTATTTTTTACTGTAGTTTTCTAATGCTAAAAAGAAGCTTGTTTCCTGATTCTTAAGACTAATTTAAATGATGTGCTCTTACTGTGAAAAAAGGTAACAATTCTCTCCTTACTTTACCAGGTTCCTAAACCAAAGTCAAAACCAATAAAGGGGGATCAAACTGGACAAGATGTGCTAGAAATGTTGGCCTGTGATCGAAAAAGCCAGTCTGGTAATTAATAAAAGTAGCTACATAGTTACATTTTAGTGTTGTGGATAGTTACTTTAACAACTAAGTGGCTTGTTTAAGAACACGTTTGTTATCTTGAAATATAATGTTAACACTTCAATATGCAATAAAACTTTCTAGGTTTTGACTACATATGTAGTCACAAATGAGTGGTATGATCCTGACAGCTAAAGTGGGTTTTTTTCTCCTCTTTAGCATGCCAGTAAAGTGCATTCTCTTTTTTTCAAGTGTGGGGTTTTTCTCCTCCTTTTTTGCCTCTCTAGCACACTAAGATAGAATCTAACTTTTATGGTCTCAATCTACTGGAAATGGCTTCTGCCTGCTGATGCTATTTTGCAAGTATTGTTAGCCCCAAGAGGAAAAGAAAATACTGCTGTTTCCCTGTCCTTCCATCCTCTTACTTGTTGATCAGCTTTGCTCTTTTTGCTGCTCAGTATGGACAGTTTTTCAGTCTACAACCTCTTGCAGGACCTTGAAAAACAAACCCACTAGACATCAGGTTCAAATGTTTCAGAATGGATTTTGATAAAGAGACTTCTACTTGTATTACAGCTACTTATTTTAAGGAAAATTGTAATGCCCCTAGAGAAGTAATAATAAGAAGATGGCTTTGTTTTCCTGAAGAACTGGATTTACGAATGCCTTGGGATTGTACTCACTAAAACCTTGGAAGGCTTATGTGCTGAAACACTGACCTAATTACAGGGAGAACATAACTTAATCTGTAGGTTTCATAAAGGGAAATCCGAAGGCTGGGTGGGAATCGGGTAGCAAGGACAGTCTTGTGTATGAAATACTACTTTTCCTTCTGTTCACTGCTTTATTTATGTGAAGGGATGTTTTTGTTTTCTAGGTCATATGCTGCTGAACTTAAGCCATGGCAAGCAAGACTTCTTTAAAGAGATTGTCGAATCCTTTGCAAACAAGAGTGGTTCATTTACATTGTTTGATAGCCTGTTTGAGAGTGGAGCTTCTAGAGAAAGATCTTTTATTGGCACAGATGATATTGGAAATATCAGTACACAAGCACCAATTCAAGCGGAACTTAATAAATATGACATCGGTAAGAGGCGTTGCTTTCTGAAAATCAACACTACTTTCTGTACCAGAAGCAAATACTTCTACAAATACTTCATTTTGCAGCAAGAGACAAATACATTGAAAAGCTGCCCAAAGGTGCCCTAATGTCCTAGGCAAGACTTAGACTTTATTGCAAAGTAAAGAAGTGCTTCTTAAATAATTCCTTAAAGATTTTGGAGGAGTTAAATGGGTTTGCTAAAAATAGTTACTTGCTGGACTGAACATGGTAAGGATGGAAGTGAAAGGAAATTTGAGAGTCCATCCCCTCAGAAGCTTAAGGGATTGATGGCTTGAGCACTCAGATGAACTGTCTACATGATATGTTTGGCTAATTTGAAGTTTGTGATCTTTCATGAGTGATGCAATCTTGATGGTTGTTGGTCTGCAAAGTATCTGTGGCTGCCCTGACGGTGAAATGTGAAACCCAGCTTTGATCAGGTACAAGTCTTGCTGCCTTGTAGGAAGTTGACATCTGCATCCAACTTTGTTTTTGCATAGGTGCTGTTCGAATGCACAATGGCAGCCTCCAGCACCTTGTGTGGCTTGGCTTGCAGTGGAACTCTATGTCAGTCTTGCCCCCGATGCGCAAATGGTTAAAGCAGCTTTTTCACTTGCCCCAAGAAACATCGAGACTTGAGACAGATGCTCCTGAATCCATTTGCCTGTTGGACCTTGAAGTAAGTAAACCTTCCAAGTTCTTAAATCTACTATACAATTTACATCTTTTGGTATTTAATACTTTTATTTATTTATTTTTACAAAACCAGGTATTTCTACTTGGGGTGGTATTCACTAGCAACTTACAATTGCAAGAGAAGTTTAACTCTCACTACGGCGCACATCAGCCTCAGTTCTTACCGTTACCAGTGTGCAAACAGCTCTATACCGAAAAGCAAAGATCCTGGTGGGATGCCGTTCGTGCGCTTATTCAGAGAAAAACAACGTAAGGCTTTTTCAGTTTGGAAATGTTTGACCAAGCCTTAAGGCAGCTTCTGCTACAGCAGCTTGGATTGGTCCCAATAGACTCTTGTAAAACTAATTTTTTTTTTTTTTTACATATTTTGGACATTGAAGTTTTGTTGTAGTAAGGAGTTGATACACTTGAAAGATTTGGAATTTTCATTTCTAACAATGCATTTCTAAACTAGAGGCAGGTTAGCACTAAAACCATGGGCTACATTCATCAAGCAAATGAGATGTGAACAGATACAAAAGAGAGAATATACTAATCAAGGAATGTTTCTTCTGATATTCAGACCAGGAACAGCAGCAAAACTGAGGCTTATCGTACAGCATGGAATAAGTACTCTGCGAACACTGGGGAAGCATGGCCTTCAACCTGCCTTAATTATACACTGGGCAAAAAGCCTGCAAAAAACAGTAAGCTGAGATTATTTTTAAATATGTGGAAGCTGAGGTGTTTTACTCTCTTATTTTCCAAACTATAAACAGACTGGGGGGGGGAACCAAACCAAAAAACCAGACTAGAATGCATTGTTGAGAATTGTCATTTATTTTATCAGGTGAATTAGTTGCTCTGGTCACTTTATAAAGTACTCGCTCTTAAACTGTAGTGTTACTTTGTACATTTATGTTACTTTACATGGCTCTTGAGATAAACCCCTGAGCTGTATCTCAAGTGTCAGAGAAGCACTCTTTGAGCTTTTCAAGAGAGCAGGAGAAGGGTATGTATGAATAGCGTTTTTTGACTTGAATTTGTTGAAATAACATATGCTTCTATTCCTTTTTCTTCACCAGGGCATTAGCCTTAACTCCTTCTATGACCAGAAGGAATATATTGGACGAAGTGTCTACTACTGGAAGAAAGTTTTGCCTATGCTGGAAATTATCAAAAAGAAGAGGAGTATTCCTGAACCTACTGATCCTCTCTTCAGACACTTCCACAGTGTAGACATTCAGGTAGAGATTCATTAATCCAAGGCTGATGTAAGAGAGGGTCAGAAACTTAGATACTTGTGGGATTTTTCTCTGAGTTGCACGGTCTCATCGTTAACAGTTTTATAGTAATATCAGTGTCTGATAGAGGTGGGGGGGGGCGGGGAGATCTCTCCTTTAAAACTTTATTCTTACCTTTAAAATTATGTACATGATTGTAAAGCACTGAACACCCTCAGTATCAACTTTCTTTGAAAAGTATTTTCCTTGTGTTATAGGAAGAAAAATAATAATGTGTGTGTCACTCCATTATTGGGTATGAGTTCTCTTTCAATTTCTTTGTAGATCTTTCAAGTTGCAGCCTATGATGAAGAGGCACATATAGCATTTGCAATGTTGGATGCAGTTGATGGCAAAACTGATGACGCTTTATTAGCATTTGAAGCTATTAAGAATGTGGTTTCATACTGGAATCTTGCCGTGGTAAGTTTATAAACTGCATTACCCCAAAATGCCTTGCTTTATTCAGTTGCCTTCTGACGTCCTAATTAATCTGCATCCTGTCCTTTAGATCTTCCAAAGAAAGGCAGAAGAGATTGAAAATGATACCATGCTGCCAGAAGAACAAGAAGAACACAAAACCTATCTTCTTAAAAGCAGGCATTATCTAATGAAGATCATTGAGGAAAGCTCTTCAGATATGTCAGTAACAGAGAAAGTAAGTAGTTCTTGCTTTAAAAACTTGTTTCAAGAGATACAGTGCCTTTGGTTACTGTTACAAAATGAGGCTGTTTGCATTGATATTAGCTTTTTTAGACCAGGCTTTGCATTAAGGCAAGTTAAACTCATTTCTTTGCCCAAGATAAGTAACCTGCTTAACACCAGTTGGTTGATAAACTCTGGGTAACTTCTGTAACTTCTTCATAAAATATTCTGATTACTCTGTGGATGAAAGCTCTAATGTAAACAAATAGCTTTTACCACTGTCTTTTTATAGAGGTTGGTACCTTGAAAAAATAAAACTAATGTTTGTGTGAATTGGTTTCTTAGATTAATATTAACAGATATAGAGCTTTGCTGAACATCAGTATTTGTGTAATGAAGGCATTATGAATTGTTCAGCCAGAATTCTGAATGTAGTCTGTCTTGCTCTGAGGGTGAATTGCAGTAGTGACTCATGTTTCACATAACTTTCTAGCTGCCGGTGTCTATTGAAACTGTGAGGGAAATGCTAGATACAGTGATCCAGGAACTTGGCGAGAATGGTGAAGAGGGGAGTCCTGCCTTCAGAAATGGTCTGTCACGAGCTGTAGATTCAGAGATGAAACATTCCACTCCATCACCGACTAAGTTCTCCCTTTCACCATCTAAGAGCTACAAGGTATACCAGCCAGCTATTACTTCATGGAATTATTATATTTAAATAAAAATTCACAAGATTCAATTAGCTTTTTTTTTCTAGTTCTCACCTAAAACTCCTCCTCAGTGGGCAGAAGATCACAGATCTATACTTCAGATGATCTGTCAGCAAGTGGAAGCTTTAAAGGTAAACGCTTTTGTCACTATATTCAGTGAAGAACAGTTGATATTTTAGTAATGGTAAAAACTTACTGATAATAGCATGGGCTAACTTACAGTTCCTAGACTATTAGTTAAATCAGTGGAATTATCTTCTCTAAACATCTGCTTAAATTGACTGCAAGAGTAAATCTTGTGCTTAAAAACTCTCACTTGGGACTTGGACAGGGGTGCAGAGGCAACCCTTATAAGATCTGTGTGCAGAAAGAGTTCTGCGTTCACCAGCTTGGTTCTCATCCACTTGGCTCTGTTTTTTTGTTTTTCTTCTGGCTTTAGAACACAATCTTAGTACTTTGTGCTGCATGGGCAGATCTTGGATGATTCTGGCAGGCACCTCTTGTTTTTTTAAATTTTTTTTTCCTGAGCTTGAACATGCTTTTAAATAGAAAACAGGTAGGGATCATTCCTTATGTTTTCTTCTGCAAATACGTATGTAATACATACTTACACTCTTGATTTGCACACTGTCTTAACAGAATGAAATGCAAGAAATGAAACTTAATAGTTCCAACTCTAATGCATCATCTCATCGATGGCCTGGTGAAGGCTATGGAACAGATACAATGTCAGAGGGTTATCAGAGAGCACAAAATCTTCATGAAGCTCCATTAACGGGTAAGTTGCTGCTGAATTTTTATTTAATCGCTTGGTTAAACCAAGTAAGACTTTTGAAAATATTGCAGAAATGTTTTAGTGATTCACAATTAAGAACTGACTGTTGGGGAGAGCCCATTCAAAGCAACAACAACAAAAAATCAAGTATAAACAGTTTTCCTGATGTTCTTTTTTTAGTTGCTACCACTGGCCCATCTGTATACTACAGCCAATCACCTGCCTACAACTCTCAGTATCTTCTCAGAACTGCTGCAACCAACGTAACACCCACGAAGGTGAGAACAAATCTATCCACTTAAGATACTTCCAGTGATCTACTGAAAATGACTACTATTGATTTTACACAGTTGGATGTAATTGCAGTTCCTTAAATAGTATTTGGTAATCTTGGACCGCTAAGGATAAACTGATAATTTATCTTTTTGCCTAATTTTGGGGTTGTGGGGTTTGGAAGGGAAAGGCAGCAAAGTATGTCTGTAATATGTTAGTACATGTCCCCTACAGGTTATGTGTGATAGCACTTATTTCCACCTCCCCTTCCCCTCCCCAGTAATATGGCAAAAGAGAATGGGGTTTTCAAGGCTTTTTGTATTAAAAAAAAAAAACCCACAACCCCAACCCACTCATCTTGTGCCCCTTTTTCAGTGCTTGTTTTCAGATTCCCTTCAAGATTTAACCTAATCACTTTAACTTAAAATTAGTTTAGATGTAAACTTGTATGAAAGTATCCTTGCTTTTACAAGTACATGCTACGTGGGCTTCAGCACAGTAAGACTTTGTCCTCTATGTTGCTATAATAAGCAAAACAATTATTTTCTGCTTTTTCTTTAGGCTCCTGTCTATGGCATGAACCGACTTACACCTCAGCAACATATATATGCTTATCAACAACCGATGCATACACCACCTCTGCAAAACACTTCTGCTTGTATGTTTTCCCAAGAAATCTATGGCACACCTCTGCGTTTCGATTCTCCTGCTACTGGACTCATTTCTCCTCGTGGAGGTGATGATTACTACAATTACAGCGTTCCACAGGCAAGCACAAATCCACCATTACCTGAACCAGGTTATTTCACAAAGCCTTCAGTTGCGCCACCGATTTTAAAGCCTGCAGAATCAAAAGTGATAGAATTTCCAAAATCTAAATTTGGACAGCCAGGAACAGCAGAAGGATCAAAAACATCTCTGCCAACACCAGCACAGCCAAGTCAGCCTACAACTTTTAAATTCAACACTAACTTCAAGTCTAATGATGGAGACTTTACCTTTTCTTCTCTTCAGGTTGCAATGCAGCCTGCTAATCCAGCTTTTAATAGCAACGAAAGCCTCTTGGGTCTTCTGAAATCTGATAAACCTTTACAGGATGATAGATACGTAGAACAAAAACCAGTTAACGATCACACAAATAGTCAAAGAAATGTCTTCAGTTTTGGCAATAAGCATATGCCAGGCATCTCTTTTAGAGAAAGCACAGGACAAAATACGCACAAAAACATGGGGTTTGAGAAGAGCGATATGTTTAGTGTCCAACAACCAAGCAAGCCTGTATTTATGCCTTCAAATTTGGATTTGGCCAACAGAAGTCATGAAACGGAGGGAGGAAGCACCCATGGTGGAGATGAGGATGATGATGGTCCTCATTTTGATCCTGTGGTGCCACTCCCTGACAAGATTGAAGTAAAAACAGGTGAGGAAGATGAAGAAGAGTTCTTCTGCAACAGAGCCAAGCTATTCCGTTTTGATGCAGAATCTAAAGAATGGAAAGAAAGGGGTATTGGAAATGTGAAAATACTGAAGCATAAAGTATCTGGCAAATTTCGTCTCTTAATGAGACGGGACCAAGTGCTGAAAATCTGTGCAAACCACTACATAAATACTGATATGAAATTAACTCCAAATGCTGGATCAGATAAGTCATTTGTGTGGCATGCTTTAGATTATGCAGACGAGTTACCAAAACCAGAACAGCTTGCAATTAGATTTAAAACACCTGAGGAAGCAATGCTTTTCAAAAGTAAATTTGAGGAGTCTCAGAATATTTTAAAAACCTTGGGATCAAACATTGACACGTCCATGACTCAGAGTAGTGGGACGGCAAGAGAAACAACAAATCAGGACATCAAGGAGCCTAGCAGACCCATTTCTAGGACCCTGAACTTTGGCTTTCAGTGCCCAAAAGATGGGGTGAGCAGTGAATCTGATAGCAAAGGCAACCTTACAGGTACACCAACTGCGCCTGGCCCTACCACCTCTTCATTTGGAAAGGAAGCCCCACAAGCCTCTTCTGGTGGGTTTGGGCAGCATCTCTTGAAGAAGGATCAATGGGAGTGCAAAGTATGCTTAGTTCCAAATGAAGCAACCGCAAAGAACTGCGTATCATGTCGAAGTCCAAATCCAGATATGTGGGAAACACATGGTGCCCCATTAACTGATTCTGCTGCAAGTTTCAAAGCCAACAGTAACACTGTGCAGGACAAATTTGGATCTGCTTTTACTAAAAAGGAAGGTCAATGGGTCTGCAGCGTCTGCTTAGTAAGAAAAGAACCCACCACCTCCAAGTGCATTGCCTGTCAGAATCCAAACAATACTAATACAGCAGTATCTGGTCAACAAAATTCCTTTAAATTTGGCCAATCGGTTGCTCCAAAGGCTATTCAAAACGATTTGGGAACTGCTCTTTCTAAAAAAGAAGGTCAGTGGGACTGCTCTGCATGCCTGGTCCAGAATGAAGCAAAAGATGTGAAGTGTCGTTCTTGTCAGAATCCTAATTCACAAAGTCAACCAAAAGTGCCTATGCCTACTGTTCAGGCATCCCCAGCTCCCAAGTTTGGTTCCATTACTGATGCAAATAAGCCACAGAAAAATGGATTTGAAGGGCTTTTCGCTAAAAAGGAAGGGCAGTGGGATTGTAGTACTTGCCTTGTGAGGAATGAAGGTTCTTCACCAGCCTGCGTAGCCTGCCAAACACCAAATCCATCGGCTAAGCCTGCTGGTGATGCTTCATCAACCCCTACTTTTGGGTTGAAGAGTAAATTATCTGAACCTGTTGGAGGACAGTCTGGAACAGGCTTTAAGTGTGATTTCTTAGGAAAGGGCTTCAAGTTTGGTCAGCCTGAGCAAGGCAAGACACCATCATTTACATTTCAGATTCCTTCTGATACTGAAGCTAAGCCTGCAAAGGAAGGGTTTAGCTTTTCAATGCCAGCACCTACAGATGGATTTAAATTCGGGATACAAGAATCTAGTAAAAATACCACTAAGAATGATGAGCCGTCCAAAGAGTGTACAACTGGCTTCCTAAAAAGCATTGACGAAAAAGACAAAAAGGAACTGCCTTCAGATAGTGAAATTACATTCCAATTTCAAGAAACAGCAAACAAGGGGAAAGGTGACTGTGTTTTTGGGCAAAATAGCAGCGCTTCTACTTTCGCTGAGCTTGCAAAAAGTACTCCCAGGGAAGGCTTTTCATTTGCCAAAAAAGACCCTAACTTCAAAGGCTTTTCAGGTGCAGGTGAAAAGCTGTTTTCTTCACAGGATTCTAAAATGGATCAGAAAGCAAACACATCTTCTGACCTTGGTGAGAAGGATGATGATGTATATAAGACAGAGGACAGTGATGACATCCATTTTGAACCTATAGTTCAGATGCCTGAAAAAGTAGAACCGTTTACAGGAGAGGAAGACGAAAAAGTGTTATACTCCCAAAGAGTAAAGCTGTTCAGGTTTGATCCAGAAACAAGCCAGTGGAAAGAGCGTGGGGTTGGCAACCTGAAGATTCTTAAAAATGAAGTTAATGGCAAAGTAAGAATATTAATGCGGCGTGAGCAGGTACTGAAGGTGTGTGCAAATCACTGGATAACAACAACAATGAACTTGAAACAGCTGTCTGGCTCAGACAAAGCATGGATGTGGATGGCAAATGACTTCTCTGATGGTGATGCAAAATTGGAACATCTGGCAGCAAAATTTAAAACACCAGAGCAGGCTGAGGAGTTCAAACAGAAGTTTGAAGAATGTCAGAGGCTACTACTAGATATACCACTGCAGACACCCCATAAGCTTGTTGATACGGGTAGGACAGCTCAACTTATACAGAAAGCAGAAGAAATGAAGTGTGGCTTGAAAGATCTCAAAACATTTTTGACGGATGACAAAACTAAACTGTCAGAAGAGGAAAATGGAAACACTGTCTGTGCCAGCAGTACTTCTGATGTGGTTATAAAGCCACATGCTGAAAGTACTGGGCCTACTCTGGAGTGGGATAACTATGACTTGCGTGAAGAAGCCTTGGATGATAGTGTAAGTAGTTCTGTATACGCATCACCTCTTGCAAGTAGCCCTGTAAGGAAAAATCTGTTTAGATTTGGTGAGTCTACCACAGGTTTTAGTTTCAGCTTTAAATCTGCCCTGAGCCCATCCAAATCTCCTGCCAAACAGAACCAGAGTAGAACATCAGTAGGCACAGATGAAGATTCTGATGTTACTCAGGAAGAAGAAAGAGATGGGCAGTACTTTGAACCTGTGGTACCTCTGCCTGACCTCGTGGAAGTGACCAGTGGTGAGGAAAATGAGCAAGTTGTCTTTAGTCACAGAGCTAAGCTCTACAGATACGATAAAGATGCTAATCAGTGGAAAGAGAGAGGTATTGGGGATATCAAGATACTACAGAACTACGACAACAAGCAAGTGCGCATAGTCATGAGAAGAGACCAGGTACTAAAACTCTGTGCCAATCACAGAATAACGCCAGATATGAATATGCAACAAATGAAAGGATCTGATAGAGCATGGGTATGGACTGCCTGCGACTTTGCAGATGGGGAGAGGAAAGTAGAACTTCTAGCTGTGCGATTCAAGCTGCAAGATGTTGCAGACTCATTTAAGCAAATTTTTGATGAAGCAAAACATGCCCAAGAGAGAGACACACTGATAACACCTCTTTCTTCTCGTGCCAATACGCCGAAGGAATCTCCATGTAGTAAAAACGCTGTAGCTGTACTAGAAGAAACTACCAGAGAAAGAACTGACCTCAGCCATGGTGATGACACTTCTGATGTAACTGTAGAGGTCACAGAGACATCAAACACTTCTGAAACACCAACAAAAACGGTGGTTTCTCCTCCAAAATTTGTATTTGGATCTGAATCTGTCAAGAGCATTTTCAGTAATGAAAAGTCAAAGACATTCACGTTTGGAAATACTTCAGCTACTGGTTCGCTCTTTGGCTTCAGTTTTAATCCACCAAAAAAGAGTGAAGACCATATTCCAGCGTCTCAGAACACGTCGGAGAAAGAACTGGAAGTCTCTGAACCACCGAAAAGCTCTAGTACTCCTCAGAAGCCTCTAGACAGCAGGGTAGACAACTTGCCTACTTCAACACAAGATGGACCCTCTAACTTCTCATTTAGAATTCTGGAAAAAGGTGAGTGTCAATTGAACTAGTAATTTATTCAGCTCTGTAACTTATTAGGCAGTCATCTCTATGCTATTCAGTACTCTGTTGTCTTGTTAATACGTAGTTTCTTTCAGTTCTAATGCAGGTATACACATTTTTACAAGTTCTCAAGAGTTGCAGCTAAAGGAGTGAATTTTAAGTCATAATTATTTTCATATAAAAATGACAGTGTGATACAGAATGGAGTTTTGTTGGTCAGCAAGAAAGGGGATTTGGGGTAGGAGCTACTTCCTGAAGTGCCGTACCTGAATCGTGGGCTTAAGTGGTTAATGAAGCGGCTGTGGTTTCACTTTTTGAGACTTAAATAAGTAGTTGGATTGGTAGCGTATGTACCTGGGCCTTTGCTCTGAGTGGTAAAGCAAATTTTGCATTATCCCCACGACTGAACAGATGGGTTTTCTGAAACTACTCTGTCCATTTGATTAAAGTCTTAATTACTGGCCTCTGCAATATCAGATGTATAGCTTAATTAACACCAGATGTTAGCCTCTTTCCTCAGCCTGAGAGTAGATCATGTGATTACATCCTCAGTTACACAGTTTCTGACACGGACTGAAAAAAAAGTGCTTCCAGAAGTGGTGGCTGCAACATGACCACTATAATGTGCTGAAGTGTCTTTGTGAGAGCAATGGGACTTACTAGCATTTTAATGGTAGAGTACTTCTCTTTGAAGGCTTCATGTGCTGCTTCCCATCAGTGCAAGATTTTAATCAGATGATAGTTTTTAATTTGCATACTAGTGTCACAATTCTGAAGACATAGTGTCTGTTTATTAACTAAAGTATAATGAAGTGACATCGTGGAAGATGATAGCAGCAGGCTATTCGCAGCTTGTGTAGAACTAACAGGTGACATTTCCTACTGTGAAATACGACTATAGACAGCTTCCAGAACATAGGTAAGTCTGTTTTACCCTTTTAAAATTCCAGGTCAACACTTATATCCAAACAATTTATTTTTTTAGGATTTAATTTTAGCCTTTTTAAATCTAATCCAATGGCGTTTTGGACAAGCACATCTTCCTTGCAACCTGATAGTAAAGGTATTTACATACTGCACTGAATGTGTGATACAAACACTTTAGCAGGCATGGGCAGTAACCCAACTGTGGCAGTGCAGTTGGCTCAGTAATGCTTATAATTAACATGCATGCTGAAGAAGAGTACTTAAAATTGTGTGTCTGACTACTGTATTTGTCTGATTGGAGAATGTCTCTAGCCTTTAGCGTGTTAATACGAGCTAGCACAATGGATGACCCCGTTTAAGCTTTTGGCTTCTGTTTGTTTGCCTTACTTTCTGAGGGTATCTGCCTTGCACTTCCCTGTCACGGTTTTACTGAACATACACACTGGATCTCTAAAATTCCCCTTTTCTAAAGAAATTAATTCTGCTGTTATATTTAGAGAATATATCTTTTAATGTATGTGGTCTTCCGATTCAATGAAATATACTTGAAGATCTCAAGACAGGTTACCCAGTAAAACACTTGAATGTATTAAGCCTCTCCATTGGAAATGTTTAATTCAAATTCCCATTTACCAATATGTTAACTACTGTGCTTTTAAAAACAAGGAGCATACAGAAATGAGAAAGCCAACTCCTTAGCTACTGCTTATATATATACACTTCAGTTGGCCTTAGCTGCTCAGAAAACTTACCAATTTGTTTACACTCAGAACCTGTAACCAAAACTGTTACAGCTTATAGTTTGATTATGTGTCATTATATGGTGTTATTAATGGCGCTTCTTGCAAGTATGCTTGCTGTAAGCATACCCAACTTACTCAACAGCATTTTAATTTCAAAAATCAACTTTTTATTCTAGTTGGCACTAGTCTTCTAGTGTTAGTATCTTACATTGTTTAAAAAGTCAAAACACCATTTTTCCAAAATTGTATTTCTAGACAAGCTGTTCTTACTTAAACATTTGAACTCCTGTTCTGTATAAATGATCTACAGTCAACTGTTCTGTGTTTTTAGGCATCCCTGTGCATGGAGTTTTTTAACAATTCAGTTTTATTTTCATCATTTAATGTCCGTAATGTGAAGTGATTAAGCATTCTGTGCCAATGCATGCATACAAGAACTTTTGCTACCTCAAATTGATCCCGTTTTTATATTGGGGGTGTGTGAGGGCAGGCGTGTGTGTGTAGTTAAAACCAAAAAAGATACTCCTTTCTGGTACTTCAGACTGTTCTTCGTGTCTGCTTTTCTGATAACTAGGATATAGTTATATATTTAGGGATTTATTTACAGTTGATAATTGTTTTCAGCATAGCTTTTTGGTGGCTTTGTTTTGAGCTTTGACTGAAGAGCAAATTACTTTGAGAAGTCCTTTCTAAATTAGGTTTTCAAGCCTATGCAATGCCAATAAAGTCTGAGGCTTTCTCATAGGGAGCGTCTTTCGGGGGGCGGGGGGAGGGGATGTGGCTTCTGAGTTGTGCTATAGCAACATTCAAAAGAAATTTAACCTCATAGTAGTCCTGCAGCTCTATGCAAAAGTACTTAAATTTTTCTCAGGTCAGGTCATGAACTTTTTTTTGAATCAGTTATGTCAGTTACATATTACTGTATCAGTTATATGCATTAAGGTTTAAACTCTGGTGCTTTTCTCTTATATCCAGAAGATACTCACTGGTATATGCATAAGGGGGGGAAAAAAAAAAAAAATCACTCTTGTGATTAGCTAGATATTTAGGCCTACCTGGTCTTAACGTCAGTTGAAACAAAAGCAAAATATATTACACCAGTGAAGAGAACTGTTGTGCATGGTATTGCCCTTCATTTTCTTCCTTACATACACTAACAATGTTTTGTGTGGATTTTCCTTCCTGAGTGGAAAGTTCTATTATTACAAAAGCAACAGTCTTTTAAGAGTATGTTGTATGTATGCATGGCTCTTTGTTTTCATGGCTGCCTGTGAAGATACACTTAAGCTGTTTGTAGCACTTTTGAGTAAGAAAAGTTAACTTCCTTGTGGGAAGGGTGAGTGGAAACTGGCTTAACTGAACTAGTGAACATCTTGCTCAGTCTTAATATTCTGAGAGCAAATACACGTTGCAATCTTAATCTTTGTTGTTGAACCCTTTTGTAACTTTGAGTGGATGTTTGAAACAGTAGAATTTTAGTCCAGTTTTTGATAGATCAGCTTCACGGAGAATTTTACCCATGGATTAATCTGAAGTGACTTTTTAATGTATTTCTTTTATTCAGCTACTTGCACAACTCAAACCTGAAGAACGTTGACAAATAGGTTGGCTTACTAAGGCAATCAAGTTGTTCTCAGAAACAGCTGATGTGTTCATATTGATGTGCTTATGGAGTAATTCTTACAAATGTCCTGGCTAGTTAACAAATTCGTTTTGTTCATCTCTACCCTCAACCTTCCCCTCTCAAAACAAAACTAGAAACACAAATGAAACCCCAACCAAACAACACATAATGCTTAAGCTGGTATATTCTCCCTCCTTGCTTCCGTTCTCTCATAATAAACTCAGATCTTTGTTTTCAAAGCTGCCTGCTTATTCTTATAGCCATATATTTTCCTGCAGTTTGCTCTAGGCTGTGCTTTCAGCTTTAACCTTTGATTATGCACTGTTTGTTCAATACAAGTGGAATGGACAACTTAGTGTTGAAGGAGAGAGGAGAAAAAGCTGTATAATAATATTGATAGTGGTATTTGTTCTTGCTGGAAAAGCTAGTTAAATATGCTGAAAGTAATATTTTTTTGTTGTTCAACAAAATGCAACTAAAAATTACTTTACTTTTGTACCAAAGTTTCATCAGCAACTGAATTTACAGTAAATTGAGATTAGCTAATAAAAAGCTCAGATTTATCATAGGAAATAACTTCTATCCAGTTTCTTGTTTAACAGTTTCTAGAACTTAAAACAGTGTCCTGGTTTCAGTTGGGATAGAGTTAATTTTTTTTCCTAGTGTCTGCTGTGTTTTGGGTTTAGGATGAAAATAATACTGATAACACGTTATTTTAGTTGTTGCTAAGTAATGCATATGTTAAGTCAAGGACTTTTTCAGCTTCTCATGGAAGCTGAGAAGAGAGCACAGACCGGGCCGCCTGGCCAAAGGAATATTCTGTACCATAGATATGCACAGTATATAAATGGGGGTTGGCTGAGGGGGCAGGGATCCATGATCCCTGCTTGGGATGGGCTGGGCAATTGATCGTCAGGTGGTGAGAGCAACTGCATTGCATCAATTATTTTTTTGTATTCTTTTACCATTATTTTGTTGTTTGTGGGATTTTTTTTTTTTCTCTGTCGTTGCTGTTCTGTGAAACTGTCTTTATCTCAACCCATGAGGTTTGGTTTTTTTCCTTGTTTTGCCCTCTTCTCCCTACCCTACTTGGGGGGGTGGGTTGAGGGTGTGAGTGAACAGCTGTGCGTTCCTAGTTGCTGACTGAGGCTAAACCACAACAAGCACTTTTAAGCAATGTAATAGGACACGTTGCTGTAGACAACTTCACGTTTTCTTTTTTGGGGCCTGAAGTTTGCCTTTCTACCTCTAGATAACACCTATATTCCTCTCTCTCCGTAGTTGTACTTTTTTACATGAGGATTTAAATAATTCTTTTAACAGTATAAAGATTCAGGCTTGTTTCTGTTCTGACACTCGAATTCCAAAGGCAATAGGACAGGATGTAGTTGGGCAGATTAGAATTTCTTAGGTTTTAACAGGATGCTCTGTCCTAGCATCCTGTAACACTGATTTTTGTTTCCTGTGGGTCAGTAGAACATACTTAGACTCCAAATGTATTTCTACTCCCTTAGAATTAATTCAGTTCTGTAATAATGGCAATGTGGGGTTAATGTTATTCCCTGTTCTGAAATTACTCAGTTTTAATGGTCGGTTGGTTTTTTGTAAAAAGCTGAGAAGACAACGGTGTCAGAAGATGATCTTCCATCTGATGAGGTCATAATAGTTTACGAGTTAACACCTACCCCTGAGCAGAGAGCTCTTGCTGGCTTTCTCAAGCTACCTTCAACATTCTTCTGTTACAAGAATAAGCCTGGATATGTGAGCGACGAGGATGATGGTAAGAAGCGCCAAAGTTGATCTCCGTGTTGCCTTTTTGTGGGGAAAGAGTGTAATACACTGCACCGGTGCAGCCCCACCTCAAGCACCGTGTGCAGTTTTGCGCGCCTCAATATAAGAAGGATGTCAGACTTGAGACTGTGTCCGGAGGAGGGTGACCAAGATGGTGAAAGGCCTCAAGGGCCAGACTTACAAGGAGCGGCTGAGGTCACTTGGTTTGTTCAGCTTAGAGAAGAGAAGGCTGAGGGGTGACCTCATCTCAAGCTACAGCTTCCTCAGGGCGGGCAGCAGAGGGGCAGGTGCTGACCTGTCTCTGGTGACTAGTGACAGCACATAAGAAAATGGAGTGAAGCTGTCAGGGAAGTTCAGACTGGATATTAGGAAAAAGCTCTTCACCAAAAGTGTAGTCAGTCACTGGAACAGGCTCCCCAGGGCAGCGGTGACCGCATCAAGCCTGTCAGAATTCCGGGAGTGCCTGGGTGACACTTTGTCATGTGGTTTAGTTTTAGGTAGTCCTGTGAGGAGCAGGGAGTCACTCTGGGTCCCATTTAACTTGAGGTATTTTGTGGTTCTATGAATACTATCAGAATCATTAGGCACTCAAGTATTTTTGTTTGGATTGATGGGAAATGATCTTCCTTGTGTCGAAAGATGTACACTCAGGTCTTCGAGACAGAATAGTACAACGAGGGCCCAGGAATGACTAAAGGAAATCTGTATTGGTGTCAACACTCATATTACCAATGTAGTTGGTTAGGTAATACCAAATAATCAGANCCCCTGAGCAGAGAGCTCTTGCTGGCTTTCTCAAGCTACCTTCAACATTCTTCTGTTACAAGAATAAGCCTGGATATGTGAGCGACGAGGATGATGGTAAGAAGCGCCAAAGTTGATCTCCGTGTTGCCTTTTTGTGGGGAAAGAGTGTAATACACTGCACCGGTGCAGCCCCACCTCAAGCACCGTGTGCAGTTTTGCGCGCCTCAATATAAGAAGGATGTCAGACTTGAGACTGTGTCCGGAGGAGGGTGACCAAGATGGTGAAAGGCCTCAAGGGCCAGACTTACAAGGAGCGGCTGAGGTCACTTGGTTTGTTCAGCTTAGAGAAGAGAAGGCTGAGGGGTGACCTCATCTCAAGCTACAGCTTCCTCAGGGCGGGCAGCAGAGGGGCAGGTGCTGACCTGTCTCTGGTGACTAGTGACAGCACATAAGAAAATGGAGTGAAGCTGTCAGGGAAGTTCAGACTGGATATTAGGAAAAAGCTCTTCACCAAAAGTGTAGTCAGTCACTGGAACAGGCTCCCCAGGGCAGCGGTGACCGCATCAAGCCTGTCAGAATTCCGGGAGTGCCTGGGTGACACTTTGTCATGTGGTTTAGTTTTAGGTAGTCCTGTGAGGAGCAGGGAGTCACTCTGGGTCCCATTTAACTTGAGGTATTTTGTGGTTCTATGAATACTATCAGAATCATTAGGCACTCAAGTATTTTTGTTTGGATTGATGGGAAATGATCTTCCTTGTGTCGAAAGATGTACACTCAGGTCTTCGAGACAGAATAGTACAACGAGGGCCCAGGAATGACTAAAGGAAATCTGTATTGGTGTCAACACTCATATTACCAATGTAGTTGGTTAGGTAATACCAAATAATCAGATGTTTTTGGCTAGTCTCATTAGAGCAAGAGGCTTACTTCTGTAACTTCATTTTAGAGACAAATATAAGGCAGTCTTTATCAAAAAGGAACGTGCTCAGGTTCCCTAAATGGTAGACTAATGCCTTATTTTTCTTCTAAAGTAAATTCCTAACACTAAAACTGGAAATATTTTATACCAAATCTTATTGCGTGCAACAAAAATACTCTTAATTTATTCAGCAGCAAATATGTTAAACAGTAGTTCTGAAGCATTGTATTCCACAGAAAATGGGAGAAGACATGCTTCCTTCTACAAATGTCTGAGCTTGCTAGTTTTTTATATAAATGATCTTCAGTCTTCCTTCCCAATTCTGTTTAGTGGTATTCTTAATAAATAGAATCATTCAGTAGGAAATGTGTTTTTTGAAAACAAAACTTGTGCCATGCATCCATAACAATCTAGGCTGAGACAAGTGTCAATAGCAGGCTGAAGCACATGTATGCAAAATAAGAAGGGAAAACTTACTCGCTGGTCTCTGGAACTCTTAAAACACAAGTAAAAATTATGCACGCTTCTGAGTTGGAAGGGTTTAGCAGACTTCTCTGTACCTAAAAGACACCTGAGAACTTACACTTGTTTCCTGTATTTCAGATGAAGACTATGAAACAGCTGTTAAGAAACTCAATGGAAGGTTATATCCCAGTGATTCAGAAGAGAAAAAGAAATTGCAAGATCCACTACAAGGTATGCCTTCAAACACAATACTTAGAATTTCTTGTATATTGAAACAGAAGCTCTAAATCTGAAGGACGCTTGGGCACTGCGATTAATTTTGTGTTTCCTGAGGTAGTTTTTTACAAACAGTGATGGTGGGAGCAGAAAAGCTGCATCTGAAAATACAGCTTTAAGCTCAGTATGTTGAACTGTTAGTTAGCAGTAAAGTGGTACCTGAATGAGGAATATACACTTCAGGCGGCATCTAAATAAAAACATCAAAGTGTCTTCCTACCTTGAGCTCTTTCTTCTGAATATGAAAAATTCAGCTTGGGATGATACTGTACAAGACAAAAGTTGTCTACATTTGTGAATACTTGCTACTTCTGCAGATAGTCAAATTAAAGTTTAAAGTTGATGTTGTTCAATTAAATATATTTGGTCTTTATATTGAATACAGGTGTAGAAGATTAAATTTGCCGCTTTTGTTAACGTCTACTTCAGCTGTGCCTCAGACTTCAGTGTTGCGTAACTGAAAATCTGGGTAGATACTTCTGGAAGTATCTAAGTGTGTGGGGGTTTTTTTGAGGATATGTGCTAGACCAAGGTGGTATATATTGAGACATCTGAAATACAAGCAAATGTTGAAGGAAGCTGGTAGTAGGAGCAGCTGCAAGATTGAACTCTTCATCACTGCATGGAAATTCCCTGATACCATTAGAAAACCAAGTATGACGAATTTCCGATTCTAGTCACCCAGAGTGGAGTTAAATTAGTCTTCACTTCCACTGTTTAAACAGTGATGCTATTTGAAAAACTCTTGAAGTCTTACTTCAAGTTGCTCTGGCTATCATGAGGTTATTTTACAATATAGGTGCCAAAAACACTTCAGTATTTACCTGCCTTTCCAGCTATTTTCCACTAATTTTTATCGTTTGTAGTCGGTATCACAGGAAATAGTGAATTCAGCAATGAAAAGGAATGTGTTACTGCTTGGGAAAAGAAACCAACTCCTGAGGAGAAGGCTAAAGCAGAAACTCTGCAAGTTCCTTCTACATCTGCCTGTGGTGTCAGAAGTGAGACTGAGGATGACAGTCCAGAAGGCTTTCAGACAGAAGTTAAGACTGAAGAAACGAAAGTAAGAGCTAAATCTGTACTCAACTTTTTGTCATTAAACTTGTACAGGCACCTCCTATATGTGTGAGCCTTTATATAGTTTTCACCATGTGAGAACTAAAACATCCAGTGGTGAAAAACTGTTTGAATCTTTTGTGGCTGTGCCTCAAGTCTTTGCTGAAACAAATGGAAGCTTAGATCGTGGGAAGAGAAGGGATGTACAGCTGTTCTCATAAAATATAAACTGCTTTGATGAGTAAAATCACTTCTAGTATGTGTATATATAAGGACTAATTGATTTCAGAAAGTACTAGTCTATTTTTTGAAAGCATTCTGCCACAAAGGTACTTCAATCTCTTGTCAAGTTCATGTCCAGTGTGTGTTAAGTGTAATGAAAAACTTCAGAAAGCTTACAGCAACAATTTTTCTTGGTGGTGTTCTTTTCTAAAATGACTATCCTTAGTCCTTATTTGCTTATTACTTTACTTTTTTATTAATCTCAGGAGGATGAGGTTACAAGCTCAACTGACTTGGTCTGTACCAGTAAGGAAGAAGTACCTACTCCATCAACTGGTGAGGTGACCGTATTTGTCCAGTCAGCTACCAACAAGGAAGAACCAGATTCCACCACGGAAACTGTGCATGTATCACAGACTTTATCAGGAGCTGAGGACAATCCTGTAGACTTGTCAACTAAAAAAAGTGATTCGGACTGTTCAGAGTCAACACAAGGTAAGGTCAGGGGTACATTCTGGCTTTTTGTAGGAGTCATTTAGTATGGCTTAAAAAAAAAAGGGGGGGGGGTGCTCAAGACTGTGTGAGATAGTTTAGTATTAAATACTGCATAAATACTTACTGGAGCTCTGTGGATCTTCACAAAAGTAGCATGCTGAAACTACCAAAAGTACATCATATATAAACTATACAACAGACACTAGCATTGCTCTGTAGTAGTGCCATTTGAACACACTAGAATTTGATGCATATAATTATTTTAATCCCCAGTCACGTTTTCAATAGATTGGTACTCATGCTTCTATTCAGTATTGGTACTACTTCTTTGTAAGGCAGCAACTACACTTTTTTTTAAACCATACTAAATGACTGTTATTATGATACGTGGCATGCAAACTTTTAAAATGTATTGGAAGGGAAGAATACCATAGAGGCTTCTCCAGGGTTTTCTGTGACTACATAACATCAAACACATTTTCATTAAGAAAGGCAGAGAAAAACCTTTGACTTTCCCCTCTTATTTGATAGAAAACAGAATCATCGGATTTGGTTTCAGCAATACTGCAGGCTTATCATTTGCAGATCTGGCTTCCAAAAACTCTGGAGACTTCGCTTTTGGCTCAAAAGGTGAGTTAGACACTCAAGTAGACTTCTGTATCATATGATAGACCTTTTGTGCACCAAATTTTGAGTGATTGGTCAGTTAACAGCAGGGTTTTTTCCAAGTTTTGTCCAGAAGGAAAAAACTACGCAAAGTTTAAAATGTAACTCTCTTAATCGTAGATAAAAACTTCAAATGGGCAAATACGGGAGCAGCTGTGTTTGGAGAGACAGCCCGTAAAGCAGATGAAGATGAAGGTGGTAGTGATGATGAGGTGGTACATAGTGATGATATCCATTTTGAGCCAATTGTGTCCTTACCAGAGGTAAGGGGACTTCTGGGATATAAAACAACATTAAGATAAGCGCATCTGCTAACCCAGCAGCTTCTTAAAAATGCTTTGTTTAACTAACTTTGCTTTCTGTCTTGTGTTCTTTGTTCTGTATTTCTTGCACTGCCCATGTAGAAACACATAGTTTTAAATCCAAGTACAGCTTAGCACTGCGAAAATGTCTGGTGCATCAGTTAAAGTTTTCACACTTTACTTCATTATACCTTGACTGAGTGTTAATCAGCATGCAAGTTTGTATGTATAACTTGTAAAAGCTAAAACCGATTCATTATAGCACAATTGAAAACCAAGTGGGGGGAACTGAATAACTTAGTGCTAATACAACTCAGCCGTGGCTTTGTATCCATGACTTGCAGATGCATTTCTGTGAAAGCCATGCCAACTTAAAATTTTTACTCTAAGCTAGGCAAGAGATTCTAGAATCACTAAGCAATAAAGATGTAGTACAGTCAACCTCACCTGAAGGCTAAGGGAACTAACTTTGTTAGCTTGAAAATGTTTTTCAAGAAGTAGGAGAACCTTCAACTTTAAAGGTAGCCCTGTAACTTACTGAGTGAGGCTTCACACAGTTCTGGATGTCTTGATATGGTATTTAGCCTTAGTGTGCCTACTAACCATTTCAGACTTTTCTGATTATATATCATCTGGATTTCCTCTAAATAATTTAATTATACATTAGTATAATTATTAAGCAAGATGAGTAGAGCACAAATAAACAGTATGCAGCGTCCTTGAATTTGAACAGGAAATCTGATGCAGTTCATAGCATGCTTTCAGCAAACTTCTTCAAAATGTGTAGACCTTTGCTCATCCGTGTGTCATATTATGACTTCTGTGGTTTTCTTTCTTCCCTTACTTGTTGCTTCTCTTCAGTCACATTTCTCCCTCCACAAATATTGGTTTGTCAAGTACTTCTCCAATTCTCTCAAGTGTTCCTTACCTTCAGAAGATAATGTTAACCAAAGGAGGTTAGAGGCCAGTAATATGTGTACATAAAGCAAGGAGGAGATATGGTTGTCAAGCATCAGTTTGTTATGCTTAGTTGGTGTTTTTCTGTTCAAATGCAAACACCAACTTCTTTAACACTGTTCAAAAGGTAACACCTGGAATAGTACTAGTACTGTATCTTCACTTCTCAGTGTGCGCATCATTCAGCAAACCTGAAACTCTCCTGGGAAACATGCCAGAACACTTGATGGTGGTTTTTTTAAAGGAAAAAAAAAAAAGAAAAGCTGCAAAAAAAAAACCCAACCCACCCCCAAAGCAAAAACCAATGAACACCCACCAAAAAACATATGCAGAGTGGCGAAGTAGCATTGCTGCGCTATAATTAATCTCAGTGGAATCTGTTGGGCTGTTATATTATGAAAAGGCTAGATGTCCTAATCATTTTGGGGTGTGATGAATATGCTGTTGGAGAAAAGAACACATTGATTAGTTTTCCACTGTAATATGTCAGAATACTCATAAATGTATGTAATACTATTAATATCACTGGTGACAGCAGCTCTTGGAAATCACACGTACTCCACTGTGCTGTTTTTTTAGGTGGAGGTAAAATCTGGAGAAGAAGATGAAGAAATTCTCTTCAAAGAGAGGGCAAAACTTTACAGATGGGACAGAGATGCTACGCAGTGGAAGGAGCGTGGTGTTGGAGAGATAAAGATCCTCTTCCATACGCAGAAGAAATACTATAGAGTCCTCATGAGAAGGGACCAAGTTCTTAAAGTCTGTGCAAACCATGTCATCACCAAAGAAATGAACTTAGTGCCCTCTGACACATCAAACAACGCTTTAATTTGGACAGCCACAGATTATGCTGGTGAGTTGGGTTTTTTTCAGGTGGCTTTTGTGTTTTCTAGGTAGTCTGTAGTTTCTGTGCTTTGTTTTTTTCATTGAGATTATATAAGATGAAAGCTATTTGTTTCTGACTACACTGAATAGAACTAAAGAAACCTGTTCTTGGATTTATTTTCAGATGGTGAAGTAAAAGTAGAACAACTTGCAGTCAGGTTTAAAACCCAAGAAATGGCTAATTCTTTCAAAAGGAGGTTTGAAGAATGCCAGCTAAGCTTGTCAGAACTACAGAAGGGACATTTGTCTCTGGCAGCAGGACTGTCAAAGGACACCAACCCCGTTGTGTATTTTGAAGTTTCTGCTGATGATGAACCTTTAGGACACATAACCATGGAGCTGTTTTCAAATATTGTCCCTCGAACTGCTGAAAATTTCAGGGCCCTGTGCACAGGAGAGAAAGGATTTGGATTCAAGAACTCCAGCTTTCACAGAATAGTCACTGACTTTGTGTGTCAGGTAAGCACAGCAGGAAGACTCTTGCTTAAGAGAATAAAATGCACCTTAACTAACAATGGCACTTCAAAAAATTATTTATGCAGGATAGCACGTTCTTGCTGGCAGCATGAATCCAGTGTGCAAGATACTGTCATCTACCCTCTCCCTACAAAGAAGTGAGAAATGGTGCAAGCAGTACATGCTGCCCTAAGCCAAATGCTTTTCACTGTATCTGACAGCTGCCTGATGCTTTAGCGTTACCTAGTGCTGCCATGCTACTGTGGAAACGGAGAGAGATCTCCTCTTACAATGGACAGGGGGCCTGTTGTTGAATGGGAACGCCGAGGAAGGTAGGGGCTCCCAAAACTACCATTCAGCCTTCTGTCTCTCTACAGAGAGGAAGCTCCATATGCTCACCTGCTAGGTACACTTACCTGGAGGTGATGTTGAAGAGAAGGAGGAAACAGGCTTCTCTTAAGTTTTAAAGTACACTTTATATTTCAGATAACATGCACATTAAAATGGATATGCCAAATACTTTAGCTGCACAAGTTTACATCTAAAAGAAGTCTTTGAGATCTCATTATCATGCTGCAGCCTGTTTTTTGAAATAATCAAATTTTTCACTAAGAGTATCAGCCTGCAGTGCATCTGAACCCCTGTGTGTGTAGGCAGTGTTGGTTTTAAACCTCTGTGCGCGTTAGGTACCAGTAGCAAGTTCAGTAACTCAGAGTTCTAGTGACTTGTTAACGGGCAGAATGAACTAACTTCCTTACATGCTACACTAATGTTCCTGCATGCCACGACATCCCTGAAGACGAGGCACAATGTTCTGCAAACTCAGAAGTAGACAGTAGTATTTGAATGGCTTGTTACCAGAATAAAAAAATTATTGTCTCGTGATTAGGTATCACCTCTGTCTGAAGTATGCCCTTTATGACTTTTTTGTTAAAACTTTGTGCCTTTCTGATGAGGAAAGCAGCATTGCTCATTTAGGGTGTAAGCTTGTTTTGGAGTATTCCACATCCTGTAAGGAGCAGACTTTCTTAAAACAAGTTAACTGCACCATGTGTACCCTGACAAAAAGTGAGCTTTTATCACATGAAATTAGTACGTTCTAAGTTTGCTTTGCTTTGCCTAAACTTTATCCAGGTACAGTGAGAAGTTTTTCAATGAGAATTAAGTTCTGAATAAATGGGGCATGTCACATCTTACTTACAGAACCATTTTTGGCTGGAAGTTATTTCCCCTCCCATGTAAGCTGTCACTGACTCTATAAGGAGTGAAAGTATCAGTAGTAGTTCATTGTATTCTTTTCTAACTTACTCTACACCGAGTTCTATGTCAATTTGACTTTTCAGACTCATTTGTGTTCTGCAGGTTTTCATTTGAGAAGAGTAGAGGCAAAATCCTGGATTGTGGTAGGAAAGGAAGGAAAAAAACCTTAAGAAATTCTCATATGAAATGATAGCTGCTTGCCTGATTTTTAGTTTATTTCAAAGAATGACTGATAATATTTAAATACAAAATTCAAAAAATGATAAAATTTAAACACAAACTTCAAAGATACGATAACCTATACTGTTACCTTTATGCACATAGCCAAATAATTGGGAGCCAGAAGCTTTCTGCCTTGCAGAAAGACAAAAGACACCGCTTGCTAACAATAGCTGCTCTTCTAAACAAGCAGTAATGTGGCACGAGCAAAAAACTGCTGATTGTTGGTACCTGAGCCTTTTTTAGGTGATCAGCTCTGTGCCTGCAGGGACTAAGCAAGGACAGGCCTTCAATGCGATAATGCAGGTCTCGGCTGTCAGGGCCAAGTGATGCAGGAAGCAGGCAGTGGGAACGATGCTGTGGTTCGAATAAACTAAGGGATAAACTTGCCACTGCTGCTTCCATTACCATGAACAAAGCTGTTGGAGCTGGGATGCCTTATAGCTAATTAAATACATGACTTGCGAAAATTAAGAAGGAGTTCTTCCAAAGCAAAGTCTTCACTGTTGAGAGGGAATATAATAGTGCTGTCGGTTTGTGTTTGGGGACTTAAAAGTTAATGCTGTGCCCTGTTTTTTGTTTTTTTTTTTTTTTTAAGGGAGGCGATATAACAAACCATGATGGAACAGGTGGACGGTCAATTTATGGAGCGGCATTTGAAGATGAGAATTTTGAAGTGAAACACACTGGTCCTGGATTGTTGTCAATGGCAAATAAGGGCAGGGATACGAATAGTTCTCAGTTCTTCATAACACTTAAAAAAGCAGAACACTTGGACTTCAAGCATGTGGTATTTGGGTTTGTGAAAGATGGAATGGATGTTGTGAAAAAGATTGAATCATTTGGTTCTCCTAAAGGGCTAGTAAATGGAAGAATTGTCATTACAGACTGTGGGCAAATATAGAATTATTACTTTGAGTATACAGATGTTCTAGCAGTATAAATCAGTATTTAGATGTTATTGACTAATTATTTCAATTTCTTAAAATGGACACTTCTGATGTATAAATGTAAAATTACAGCTTATAGTTGGGTTTTTTATGTGTTCTAATTGATTTTTGCATGTTAAATAAAGTTCAGACACTGGCATATTTCAGGTGTATTTGTGTTATCCTGACATATTTGTATTAAATGTCAAATTTTAAAAATTAAATCTTAGTCTTGTTAAAATAAATGTCTTGTCTTCACTCTGGTTTGTTTAAAAAAAGCAGAACTTGCATAATGTGGTTTCCTGCTGTCATAAATCTCTGGTTTGAATATGCAAATTGTAGGTGCTAATTGCTGGTCAGCACAGTGGAGGCCTTTCAAACTCAGTGTTTCGGTGTGCGGACAGCAAGCTGAGGTGGCTACGAGACAGGTGCTGGCTTGTGCTGTCTGAAGTCTCTGAACAGCACTTCAGTATTTGAAAGCTAGGGGACAGTTCTTAAATGTTTGTGGTTTTTTTTTTTTGTCAGTGTACCAACTCTTATTTTGTACATAGACTATCTCTAAACTACTTAGTTCAGTGAAAATAATCTACTTGACATTGGGATGTTTCCTGAAAGTGCTGTAGTATTTATTTATTTATTTTTACCACTGCTGCTGCTTTATTCTCAGAGTTTCTATTACCTCATGACAGGGTCGTCTTAGCTTTTAAAACTTTCTGTCTCTCAGTGAATAGACGTGAGTAAAGGTGGGGGGGTTTAAAACTTCTCTACAGCTGGGTGCTGGCATTATGAAGGTTTTTTTTTTTTTTTTCTTCACGGTAACCAATTTGGCATGATCTCCAAGTTGGAAATATCTAACTTAAATGCAGCTTGAAAGTGCCTTTTTAA
>VZSF01003002.1:266356-300618 GCA_013398295.1 Chionis minor
GGCGGGGGTGAGGCGGCGGGGCCGGGGGGTGCGCGCCAGGGGAGGGAGGTGGGAGGAGGAAGGGGAAAGGGAAAGCCGTTCCCCCCCGCCTGCTCCCTGAGGTGCTGGGAGGGGAGGGGGGGAAGGGGGGTGCGTGGGGGTGTCGTCTCTGTCCCCTTCCTTGGGGTTCCTTGTAAACAATGAGGCGTTACATACGCGTACGGTCCGAGAGCCAAAAAAGGGATTTAAGCGTTAGGACTACGCGTGTAAAGCGTGTTATTTCTAGCCCTACCCCTGTCCCTCTGCTCTGATGGCGTTAGAGGGGAAGTGCTGGAGTCGTCCTTGTCTGAACTTGCAAGTTGCCCTGGGAATTGCAACTCCGCGTTTTATGCGTTCCCAAAACACAGTCTGAGCGGCTTGGCACTTTCGGTGTGTGCTAGATAATATGTGAATCCTCTTCAAAGTAGTATACTAGGCACGTATAAAATACATATAAAAGGATAACTCATTTCTTTCATACCTTCCTTTGTTACAGCAATTGCTAGCCTTACTCAGAATGCGTTAAAAGAGTGTTTGTGGGTTTTTGTAAAGCCTAGTGCTTAGCTCTGTTTCCAGGGAGCAGGAAATTGTTCCGTATCTAGTCAGCCAGAGGAGAATCAAACCTATGGTTTGTAAGTGCTGCAATGACCAAACAGTAAATTATGATGGGTGTGCTGACCTTGCTGAGGTAAGGTAATGCTGTTTTGCAGCAGAGAATGCCAGGTTCATTGCACTGATATGAATGATGGAACTGGATTCCGATTACTTTTATTTCACCTGAAGTCTGTTTAACTTTCACTGAGACCAATTTTTGCAGCTCCTTTCTTGCATCTGTATTCCATGGGTCAAATGCTTCCAGTGTGCCTGGGGCATAACACACCTTAGGTGTTCAAACTCATGCTGCAAAGGAAGTTATATGTTGTAAAAATTTCTGTGAGCAGCCAAAGATCAGGAGAGATCAAAAGCCGGATTTGGGCTAGAGACATGGTTGCATTGGGAGATCGAGCTGGTCCCTCGGAATCATCAAATGAATACAGAAACCAGTCTTTTTTTCTGAGGAAGTGTGGCTTGCCATTTTGGGGTCAGGAACCACCCCAAATATGAGGTGAAGATTTGAATTCTTTAGCAGCTAAAATCGGGATGTATCTGTCCTTAGCTCCTCCATCAGGATTTGCAGCTCAGCATTTTGTGGTGCTACATCTAGCTGCTATGTTTTTATTAGGGAATATCCTGCTTTGAATTACAGAACTGTTCTTTAAAGAAAAATAATTTTCAAAAGTTACCATTAAAAAACTATCACTGAGACTTTAAAGTGTAATGCTGGCAAGGAAGAAAATGCTAGATTTGTTTGTGCTTTTTGTTATTTCATTAAAAATCAGTATTTAAGTACAAGAAAGTACAGCAATCACTTCATTTAGAGCGTAGCAGGGGGATGCAATGAAACACAACTAAGATCATGAGAGCTACTTTGAGTCTGATCTTTTCTAATGTACATTTAATTGATTTTGCTTGTAGCCTAATACTTCTGTCATTTGTTTTTTATCATGTAGTTACAAGTCAGTAGGAAAAAGTAGAGCAGGGAACTTTGACATAAAAAGCCTAGATGTAAAGATAGATGGCGCTGTTTCCATGATTAACTAATCCTACTTTTATGCCCTTATTTTATGTTACTGCCTTCCTAGCATCTTGTAGTCTCTCAAATATTTTAACATGTAACACTACGAATATTTCATTATTAGACTATAGTGAATATGTTTGCCTCTTTATATTAATATGAGGGATATTTATATTTATATTTTATTTATATTTATGAAAAAAAAACCGCTTCCCTTTTCAAAGTCCGTAGTTTGTAGTAAGAGTTCTGCCACGACGTGTTGTAACTTAAACAAGTAAGTTGTAACATACACTTTCTCTGAAAATTCTGACTGTATTACAGTGGTTTTGTGCTTTCTTGTAGGATTGCCTTTCAGGAGCATTACATACCGAATATAAGAGCAGAAGCTCCCTAATATACAAAGGTAATACCAAGCGATGGTGCTTTGATGTCCTTTTCAGAGAAAACACATAGTAAAACCATATAATTCCTAAATTTATTTTGAGTAGCCTGGGAATGTTGACATTCGCATCAAGAACACAAAGGATGCTTTAGAACAATGGTTCCCAACTGTTGGTGTTTAAGTCCTGCTTGAAGTAGTTTGTAGCAGGCCACCTCATAATGCATACATTTGGCTTTAATTTAACGATACCTGTACATTCAATATTTAGAATGTCTTTGGGCTTCTTGAGAAACACGTGTTGCTGGTGCATGCAGACAGCAGGGTAAAACAATGTATTTATCAGACTTTGGTTACAGAAAAATGAGTGTATGAAGGCAAGCTGTAAAACTTACGAAAGACAAATCTGGTTTGAAAACAAAATATTTTTTCCTATAGTTTAAGCTGTTATAATTCTTCATTAACTTGTCAGGATGCATCAGTGGTTTTTTTGGTTCTTAAACCTCCATGATTACATGGCAAACATTTCTAATAAGCCCATGTTAATTCCTTAATGTCAGCTTCTCAAGTACAAAATAAAATTTTTATTATCCTATGTATTCCAGGTGATATGCACAGCTCACTGGAAAACACAACTATTTCTTTATCCAAATGTTCTTTAGAGTCAGAATTTACTGAAAGTGGAAGAGAGGACAGCATCAGATCTAGTGATTTCCTAAAAAGTTTAAAAGACTGGGATTGGTAAGAGGTGTTTTCTCTTCAGCTCTCCTTTATCATTTGTTGTCTCTCATAATCCAGATAAACCATGAGTAAACAATATGTTCAAATTGCGCAGATCCAGAAGTAATTTTAAGATTCTTGTTAAGAACTGTTTGTTCTGATGTATGAAATGAGGTGAATGTTGATTTTGATGAGTATCGTCTCGCTCGCTGTGGTTAAAATCTTGTGAATAGTAATGCCTTCCATCCAAATGATTTAACTCTGCTGTTTGTTATCAGTCAAATATCAAAATCTTAGATTGAGCAATGTTTACATTTTTATACAAACTTCTCTCAGTTCTGTAAATGTAGTATGTTGGAAAGGGACCAAGTAACTTCAAATTATTGCTTCTCTGTATTTTTTTAGTTTTGATGATGAGCAAGATTCACTTTGTGATTCAAGTGGTCTAGAAATAGAAGAAAAGACCATTAGTTGCTCTGAAACTGATGCAGTTCAAAATACAGCTATATATGTGGCAACAGGTAATAAGTATTGAATTTTAAATATTTTTACAACTATGTGAAGTATAACATGCAATTTAAAAAATTTTCAAGTAAATGTATTTCTCTTCAGTTCAGCAAGGTAATAATCAGCTAAAACGTATTTCAGTTTGGGGATTTAACCTTTCACGTAAGTACAAGTAACTCCTTTAGAATTAGTTTAGGAGGTCCAGACATACTTGATTCAATACTAACACACATTTTACAAAGAAAAATCAGACTTTTATGAAGCTGGTTGCCAGATGACTTTATAATATGAATGGAGAAACAGGGTGGGTTTTGATGGTTTTGTTTGTTTGTTTTATTTTACTTTGTTTTAAGTAGCTAGCTGCATTAACAAATACTACAGTTCTGTTAAGTCAGATGTCTTTTGTCAGTTTAAGGATCAAAAACTGGCAGTGAGGAGAGAGAGAGAGAGAGTGTTTTCTGTTGTTCAGTTAACTCAGGAAATTCTAACTGGAAGACTGTAGCAGGGACCAGATGGCATTAATTCACTGCAAATGTTTGAAAATGCTGCCGCAACTGGAGGAATTTGTGAATTAGTGTAGCTCTGTCTCTTGTGGAGAGTTTTAGGATTAGAAGAACATTGCTGAATTCCTTTGAAAGTGTATCTGGAAATGTGGAGACATACAGACACCCAGCCAACTCCAGGAAGAAGCTAAAAGGAATCTCAGAAGCCAGGCAGAACAGATCAATGGAACTGTAATAGACTGTCACCAAGAGTTGTATTAAATGGGTGGGGAGAGTATAGGAACAGCTTTCTGAAAACACATTCTTTCTGAAAAGAAAAAAATACTGAATTGCACCAGGAAAAATGCACCATTTACACAATTTGGGATCAAAGGCAAAATAAATATAAAAGTCTGGTAAATCACGCACTTGTTTCAGAGATAACTACTTTTTTCTGTTCCTTTTTCTTCTTTTCTGTTATGATTTATGTGGCATTGTACTAGTTATGCTCTCCTTCCTCACCCCTGAAGCAGGCATGCTGCAGCGGAACAGCAGGTTTGGTTTATTGTCCTGCTCCAGCTGTCAATGGGTGATCAACCACAAGGCTGCCCGATGCATACCACCAATTAGCCCTGATTACATTGTTTGCTTATCTAGTAGCCTTTTTCCTGTTTCTTGATGCTGCTTCTCATTATCCTTCTTTTCTCTTCCTCAGTTGCCTGCCAAATAACTAACTTATCCCTAATTACTTTTTCCTCATTGGCCTGAGTTTTGCTATAGCTGTACCTGTTGTGGTTTAAGCCCCACACAGCTGCTTGCTCGCCCTACCCCTGCAGCAGGAAGGGAGAGAGTCAGAAAGGTAAAAGCCAGAAAACTTGTGGACTGAGATAAAGGCACTTAAATAGGTAAAGCAAAAACTGCATCTGCAAGCAAGGCAAAATAAGGAATTAATTCACTGCTTCCCATTGGCAGGCAGGTATTTAGCCATCACCAGGAAAGCAGGGCTCCGTCACATGTAGCACTTACTCGAGAAAACAAATGCCACAACTCTGAAAGTCCCCCATTCCTCCTACCCCCAGCTTTTATTGCTGAGCACAGTGTCACGTGGTCTGGGGTATTCCTTTGGCCAGTTGGATCAGCTGTCCCTACTGTGTCCCATCCCGACTTCTTGGGCACCTCCAGCCTACTTGCTGGCAGGGTAGCATGAGAAACAGAAAAAGCCTTGATGCTGTGCAGGCACTGCTCAGCAATAGCTAAAACATCCCTGTGTTATCAACACTGTTTTCATTATAAATTCAAAACATAGCACCACACCAGCTGCTATAAAGATAATTAATAATAAAGGTAATTATCCCAGCTAAAACCAGCACAGTACCCAAACTTGTATTTCTGATACTGTCACCTAGGTAATTGTTGCGTGATGTGGTACCTAGGTGCAGTTAGCCTTGCCTTGCAAGATCTCTCTCCCTAAAAGATCCCAGTATTTCCCTTCAGTTATCTATGAATTTTGGCCATTTGACTCTTTGTGACATCCAGCCATTCCTCATTGTGCTGTCTGCAACTTTCTTCAGCTTCTTACACTAATCTGTCATGTCCATCAGTTTCTCATGTTGTGTCCAGTAGTTCCTTAAGTCTAGTTCTGTGAACATCGATGCCAGGACGAGATTTGGTGAGCGGCAAATCACTTGCCTAAAGCCCCTACAAAATAATAAAAGATTTTGGCTACATTATGATTCAGTCTGTGCATAAATTTCATACAGATATCTGTGGGATTTCTGTATCGAAGAGGAGGATATAGTTTTATTTATAAAACTTTATTGATCACTGATTGATTCAAACAAGTCATGGAATACAGCTTTAAGCAATTCTCCCTAATTCTTTAGGAGATTACTTTCTCATTTTGATACCTTTTGCTCTATACTTGTTGTTCTAAATGCCCGTTGTGGCCTAAAATAAATGTTTGATGTTTTGAATCAACAATCATGTAATTCTTTATCAACAACTAATTTTTTAATATAAAATGGGTTTTTCCTTTCCATAGGCAGCGCCTTACCATCCCATTTGGCTGCAAATACACGAGAAAACAGTGACCAAAATATTACCAATGGTTTGGTAAGGAAGATTGTGAGTGGAACTGATGCTCAAGCATGCTATAGTCAAGGTTTAATACCACCTCACATCAGTCAAATTTATGATGAATTATTTGTCATACATCAGAAGCTTCAGGTAGGAACTGGAATTGTCTTAAATTGTTGAGTGATGTTATGAAGATTCTCACTTTTGACAGAGAATTCAGAAATTACTTATATACTAAATCACTGTTACTTATATACTAAAACTTAACTACTCGTATACCAAAACTGTTACTTATTACTACTACTTTTCTGCTGTTGGGGAATCCCAACAGTTTGTCCCCTAGCAGGCCTAGGCCACTGGCAGAAGAACTTCCTTTATGGTTTTATTCTGTAATAGCTCTGATGCTCTGCTAGATTCCCTGCCAGGACTGTCTTTTGCAAAAATGATTTTGTGCCTCTCTTTTCCTCACCCCTTTTTCAGAGATGCTTACCACTAATTCAAGAAACATTACAGTAATCTAGTGTTCGGGATAGATGATTGCATCAGACTCTGTTTTGTCTTATAGTTAATACCATTATCCAAAATTTTCAGAAGCAAAAGCCTGGATTTGATTGTCTAGATTTATACTTGAACAACCACTTACAGTTGTATTCTGTATTTTGGGAGTCTGAGCAGTCCCAACACACATCAAAGTCATTTGGCTTAATGTATGGGGAAACTAAACATAGATGTCCATCAGGATACTGTTAATTACTAAGCTGTTGTGTAACTGTATAATTTTACAAACAGCTAAGCATATCTCTAGGAGAGAAAATTCAAATTCAGTATAAATTGTGATAATTTCATGGATTTTAAAGCTATTTCAACATTTGTTTTCTTGATACAGAGAGAAAGCTCAGCACAGCAGGAATATGCTTTGCAACTCCAGAAACGAGAGCATTCTCTAACAGCGAGGGAAGCATTGCTTTTTAGACAGGAAGCAGCTTTGGCTAAAATAAGAGGTGTCGAGGAAGAAGTTCACACAAGATTTGGAATTATAAAAGAGGTGTAGTAATATATTTAATGATGTTTATTGCTCTACGTGCTATTTAACTTGTTTGTAGTTATCTTAAGTCATCACGTTTGCTGGATATAATGCTTATTTCTTTAAAGTGTTTGAAATCCCCAAATGGAAGGTTTACTTAAAAAGCAGGAAGCTTTAGTTGCAGTAGATTTCCTTGAGAAGGCTTTAAGACACAATGAGATTTTATGATATAATAACTATTGCAGAAAGTATTAGCAAAAACAACCACTCAGAAAATTCAAAGAAGGAAAAAATCAACCTAACTTTGGGGATGTGGGAGGAAATGAAATGGTATGATTTCAACAATGGAAAAATGTGTTCAACAGCACCGTTTTTGTGGGTGTTTGCTGTTGGATTTAGGTCTTGTGAAAAGTTTTGGTTATTATCCAGAAGATCACCTAGAGAGGTCCTTAACTGTATGTACTTAGTGTCAAAAACATAGGCTGAGAAATTAAATTTCTCTGAAGTGTGCAGATAAACCTTTCCCACAAGCTGTTATGGGAGGACAAACTACATGTTAAAAAGGAGAAAAGGGTGTCAGAGGAGTGGAACCTCAACTTTTGAACAGGGAAAGAATAAGTTAAGGTATTAAGTGTTTCAAATCTTCTGAGCTTTAATAATGTTAGAGCAGTTAGAGAACTGGATGATGAAAACACAGGAAAAAATAGTGGTTATCTGTGAAAATTTGTGGAGGTCAAATGGAGTATTACTAAAAATATGTGGTGCCTTTCTTTTCAAAAGGGAGAGAGTTGTGCAGCCATCAACTTAATGCCAGTTCTATAAATAAATAAATAAATAAATAAATTCTGCAGCAAGCTGTGAACAAACCATGGGAAGCACAATGCAGAAAACAATGCAATAAATAACTACCAGCGTATGTTAATCATAAATTGTCAAATCAGTCTCATTTCCACTACAGCAAGCTAAGAGGCATTGCTAATAGAGAAGTAGTAATTTTATATCTGTCTGGACTTAAATAGAAATTTTTTTTATACAGATGTGCATGGTATTTTCATATTCTGAAAGTAGAACATAGCCATAATGCAGTTGGTGTAAAGCTGTAGTGAGACAGTAGTTCACAGTAATGTTGAAGGAATGTACATAGTGGATTCTGCAATACCTTTTCAGTCCAGTATTATTCAGTATTTTCAATAAGAAGTTTGATGGTGAGAAAGAGCATGTTTATTAAATTTGAAGAAAATAGCAAGTGAGGGGGAATTTCAAGTCTACTGAAAAAGAACATTAGGATTAAAATTGATCTTGACAAATTGAAGGTATGGTAGGTTTGAAAAAAAGCAACTATACTATTCAGAAGGTGTGAGTGTACAGTATTGCACTTGAATAGAAATATCATCTGCAGAAATAGAGGATAATGAGCAGATACATGGGTTCAACATACAGGATGAATTGAGGGTGAATGTGTCAAGCTTCAGCTACATCAAAGACTGCAGCGAAGAGGAAGAAAATATTTTTTTTAATGTCTGTGATAGAAGTAGTAGTAAGGGAAAATTAAATTATGTGTTAGGAAAAACTAGATCTAAGCAAAAATAGTTAAGCATAGGGACAGGTAGATTGGTAAGGCTGCAGTGTTTCCCGTACTTAAGAACAGACTAGGCAAACATCTGGAAGGAGTGAAATGGTGTAGCTGGTTACGTTATGAATGACATTGCCTGATTTGCTTATGGAAGTGGATGGCTTGGATGTCCTGGCATCACCTACAACCCTATGGCTTAACATACAGGTACTACTTACTTTTCAGACGAATAACTCTCTACTGATTCTTCCTAGAGCAGCTATTGAACTTCAGATAAACCTCTTAACAGTATATGTAGAAAACGGAAGTGAAACATTCCATGTGATGTGGTAGGGTGCACTCAATTGTATGTTGGCAGCGTCTGCATGTTTATTGGCATTGTAGGTGGTTTTCCTGTATAGGTGAAATGGAAGTTACTGTGCTTCCAAGCAGAAATACAGAGAAGGATCTTTTCAGGGCTTGCCTCCTTTAAAGTTCTGCTGAGCTTTATTTTTGTCATTTGCACATGTAGGAAGAGAGGATGTGACTGGAAAGGAAAAATAGAGAATGAGCGTGTGAATGAGTGAAGAATGGAGAATTCATGGAAGGGGAGAAATGAAAGATACTAAGTATATATGGCTGGAATATTTTCAATAAAATAAAACTTTGCTGTTTTACCAAATCCGAGGTACACCAGATGCACTGGTGTCCAGAGAAGATTAAATCTAAAATAACATTCAGGGGAATGAGAAGAATGGCAGTGGATATGCAGGTTGTAGTTAGCACTTCATATGCTTGAGCTGAAAATCAGAGCACTAGTCTAAAAGGCAATAGGAAGAGTTTCTTGCTCTTCATGATTCAGAGCGCAACACCAGAAAAAAGTAGTTGCAACCTGAAAAGTTGCTGCAAAACAGTCACTTTTTTTGTCATTATATGGAAGAATAATCTGCAAATAAAAGCTTTGTCAGTGGTTTTAGTTCACAAACCTTTCCCATGTCTGACTTGCCTGAGAAATGTTACCTATTGATATCATCTCTTTTGAGTAGAATCTGGAAAGAATAAGAGCAATTGGCTGTGCATCTCTCTCATTCTTTATAGATTCTTCTTGATATGCAGTGTGGATGTTGTTTTCTCAGTCGTGGTTGAATGTGCAAATTTGGCAATGCAAAATTACAAACTTTGAAGTTTGTTCTATTATTCTAACACTGAAATGGAACTTACCTTAGAATTGTATCTAAAATAGTCTCTTCTAAATCATGTTTTTTAAATTTTCTATTTCTATAGCAGCACGCAGCAGAAGTTAAACAGCTGACAGAAGCCTTGAGAGAAATAACTAAAGAAAATAGAAGGCTGAAGTCGTCATTTGACACCTTGAAGGAAATGAATGACACTTTAAGAAAACAGGTAAAATTAGTTATTTCCTGTTATCAATAATTTTATAAGTTACAGTCAACAACTGTAAATATTTAAACAGCTGAAGTTTGCAAAATCGATAACTTTTTTTGGTTTTGTAAGACATGAGTTCTATGGATGACTGAAAATACTTTCCTCACCTTTTTCTAGTACTGGAAATTTAACTTCTCTGATCTTTTACAGTATAAAAAAAAAGTTGCACCTATTTCTCTGACCCACTAGCAACAGCTAATTGTTAGGAAGGACAAATCCATGTCCTCTGAAATAAATCGGGAGTGGATAGAGAGAAAGTATTTTGTAACATAATAGAATCTACTCTGTGCTGAATTGATCTGCTGGTTCTGTTAAATAAAAAAATAGACTATGTATTTCTAACATCATGTTTGCTCAGTATTTTCAGTTATTTTTACAAATGTTAATGAAGACGGTTTTTTCTCACTTCTTAAACTGAGACAATGGTTCATAGTAATACAGAGAGTAAGAATTTCATCTCACTTGTCTGTTAAGTCTGACCTAAAATGCTGACACACAAACTGCTATCCAGACTATTTGACCATTGTTTATTCATTAAATTAATTACAGTCCTGATAGTCTGAATACAATAAAAATCTATATCAGACCCTTATTCTTTCTCTTAGAGAAGGTCAGACCTAACTCCTAGAATGTTGACGGTTCTGATGCAACCCATCTGTCTCTCTATTTCACTAGAAAGTCTTTGCATTTCTGTGCAAACTGAGGGCTTCCATGATAATCATGCTGTTCATTATTGTATGTGTAGAGCATGTTTGTTATATTTAAATGGAGGTCACAGTTTCCCTCACCTTTTCTCACAGAGCAAACTGGTTTTGTTGCATGGTCAGTAACTGATTCTGCAGAGATGAAAACTTTCACCCTCCCCACTAACAAGACTATTGGACTATTCTTAAGATGTGCACTCCATTTTTATGCCACTTCTTCATGAAAAGTAATCACATGTGTAGTGCCTGTATCTCTAGAGAAGTATTGTAGTGCTTATTCTTCCCCTGCAAACTAAAAGTTTGGGCTGCAGGTCAACAAAGAGCTACTGCTGTCTTATCTGTCCTGGAACAGGTCGCCCAGAGAGGCTTTGGAGTGTCCCACTTTGAAGATTTTCAAAAGCCATCTGGACAAGGTCCTGGGCAGCTGGCTCTAGGTGGCTCTGCTTGAGCTGGGGGGTTGGACCAGTGGCCTCCAGAGGTGCCTGCCAACAGAAACCGTTCTGTGATTCTGTGATTTGTTGAGGAGGTGGATGAGGATTTTGTTTCTATCACTTTACATGCTCAGAAGAAAAAACTTGAACTTAAATAATTTAGCTGCTCAGCAACCGCATCAAATTATTTCAGTGTTATGATTAAGTCAAGAAGTGAGTTTTGAGCTTCCAGGTACTTTAATATTTTTTGATTCTTTCAGTTAAGTGATGTAACTGAGCTGAACAAGAAGTTGGAAGGTCAAGCAAGAAAAGTACAAGCTCGTTTAGAGAATCTACAAGTAAGGTTTGTTTTTACATGTACTTGCTTCCTTTATAGGTAACAAGTGAATTGTAATTCATTGTTACATTTTGTTGTAGAGGAAGCATGAATTATTAATGGTACAGAAGTCTAAGGATATATGTCAAGTTGTGCAAAAAACTAAACCTGTCAAGCAGGAAAAAGTGATGGTAACATCAAAAATTGCTAAGGTAAGAATTGGGCAAAATGATGGAACGTTCTCTATGTATCTGCTAAAAATTAGAAAGTGTAATTTCCAATTTTATTTATTTTATGAGTGAATTAGTTACAGTAAGAAAAGATACAGATTACATGGGGGAAAACAGGCAGTTTGAATTAAGAATTAAGAAGAATTAAGAATTAAGCTTGTTGCTAAAACTGTCTGTTGGATTTCATATTATCTATGTATGCAGTGTATGTATATATATTTATTTATATGGTATATTTTCCTCTTCCTGTCACGTCATCTTTCATCTGTCAATTACAATTATAACCTGCTTATACTGTTACTGGTTCCTTTCACCATCAGAGCAAATCTTAAACTCATTCTGGTTACTGCTACAGTGCAGCACTGTTTTTATGAGTAACATCAACTAAAAATTAGACAGAGGTATCATATAAAGAATTTTAATTTTATAAGACAGAGGTGATTGTGCCACTGTTATTTTTCTGAGAAATCATCTTTAATGAGGGAAAGAGAATAAATGCAATGTTCATACACAGTTCCAAAATGATCACCTTGTTTTCCTTAAAATACCTTCTTACATCACTTATTGAAATGCTGTCTTCATGTTGTTCCATTTAGTAGCAAGTCCTCTGGTAGCAGTCTGCCAACATCTCCCAACTGGTAATGATTTTCTCCAGCTAGGGGCTAAACTGAAATGGGAAAGAGATATTCACACCATCCTACTTTCGTTAATCTATATCAGATGCCTTAAAACTGTGCTGGCTGTATATAGCCAACATATTTCTCTGTTCACATAGGTTTTAGTGTACTTTGGTTGCAAGGGAAATATAAACAGTATGGGTAGTTATAGTTCTGAGTGAAGAGGAAAACAGTTATCTGAAGGTAGATATGAGAAAATTTTTGAAGTCTTTGGACAACTGTCCATGCGGCCTGTCTTCAGGTACCTCTGGATAGCTTTCATCGAGTGTTTCATTGCAGTGTAGTGCAGGGACAGGATGACCATTTCATGAAGTCTTTGCTCTTTTTCTAACGATGCTAGTCACGCAGTTAGATTTTAACAACAGTGGATTGTATGGTCTAGTGTAGAGGTATAGTGCACTGAAATGAGAATTTTCACATGCAAAGGACATTAAATATTTGCTTTCTCCTGTAATTCATTTGGCCAAAATTATAAAATGGAGTCATTCTGTATGTGAAAATCTTTTCCCCAGCGTTTTATAACTATTTGTCTAAGTACGAAATAAATTACGTTCGTCTTTTTTCACACCCAGAAACCACCACAGGTAGTACCTGGTCTTCAGGGGGGAGGGGACTGAGGTGTGAGAAACGATGCAGGGTTCTTTCTGGATCTCTCTAAGAAAGCCTGACAGCAAATGGCTTGATGAAATAGCTGTTTTAATGAGACGGAATAAGAGGAGGAATGTAGGTAGCAAGTAAATTTTAACATCCCTTCAGATGCTGGGAACCTTGCATTTGTGCAGCATCAGACAGAGCCCGGGTGGATTTTTCCCAGGGCACGCTAAGCAAGTCCTGTCTGTGGAGAGAAGCTCCTCCTTTTTGGTAATTCAAACTATTATATAGTTTTCTTATAAGAAAACAATTCTATTCATGAAGGACATTAACCGGAGAACTTCTTGTTGGCCTTTTAGACGAAGGCACGGCCAGGCAGGAGGCCTGATCACCGGTACCAGGTGGGAGCTGCCCGCAGGCTGAGCTGATCCTGCGGCCAAGGGATCTGTGTGGCACAGCACAGCGGTGCCTGCTCAGGTTAACCGCCATGTGGATCTCTGACTCCTCAGTGTACAGTGGTCTCCGGGTCAGGATTGCCACCTTCCACCCATTGACCCACACAGTTTACCTTTGCCAAAGATATTGTAAGTTACAAGTTGTATTAATAACATACAGGCATCTCAAACCCTTCGGTACAAGACTCAACAGAGCAGACACAGCCTGTTCAAGATCTCTGTTTCCTTGAATATAACATTTTCTACATGCCCCCAATACAGTAACTTTCCTCTCAGATTTTATCAGGCATATACTCATCATCCTTTAAATTATGCGTAATATTTCAGAACTAATGTGTTCTCATATTTCAGTCTGTTATTATTTTGGCTTAGAAAAATCATTAACTTGAAATCTGAAATATCTGATGTTGTGGGTGTATTGCAGTTACCGTTGAATTCTCAAGTTTATGAGCTCTTAACTTTTCTTATGGATTGGATCTCAGACCAGCACCTTAGCAAAACAAAAATACAAGAAGAAAGAGAGGACAGTCATAAACTTAACCAGAGCTCCCAAAAAACCCACACCCAGGAAAGGTGTTTGAAGGTAAAGGGGCTTGAATTGTTCGCTTGTGTTAATATGTTTTTGGATTTATGGGGTTTTTTACAAGATTTTGAGGATGTAACAAGTCAGCCTGTTCGATATGTGCTTTAGATACAGTAATTAAAATCACTGTTAATAAGTCAGTATTAATTCTAGCAGTGACATATAATAGACAATTTGTCAGTTGTAAAGCATATAGATAATTCTTAAGGAAAAGTATGTTCCGTTTCGGCTTGAGAGTTTCACCATTTTATTGCAAGTCACTTCTGTCAGTTGAGAGTTTGTCTTGTGTTTTATATGTAATACTGTGCATAATTCCTTTTTTCTAAGGAGATGAACATATCTAATTTAAAATACTTTCATGCCTATATTAGGTATTAAAGTTTCAACTTATGATTGATAAAAGGTTCTACTATGCTAAACTTTTAACACTTTTATTGTTTTCTTTCTGTGGATATCATGGTTTGGAAATCAGTGAGATATTTAGAAAATCTGCTATTACTTTTTTTCTTATATTAAAGTTTTATAGCCATTGGGATTTGATTTAGTGAGATTGAGTGGAGATGTATCTACACTTTCACAAGTAAACCTCTGTAAAACTTAAAATCTGTGTATGCATATAATTCTGTCATCTGGACTAGGTCTTCCCAGTGAGTATTTGCATATGTAATCTGTCGAACATCAAGAGAAAGTTGGGCATTTTGTTTGTTTTTCACTTGCAGTTAGCTTATACAGTAGTTTCATATGCTGCATGTAATTTTACTTTTGTATATTTTTACAGATTTTGCCTATAGCTATTGAGCAACTCCAGTGGATGCCATTTGTGAATCCTAAACTACACATGCCTGTGATTAAATTTATTTACTGGACTATAAGACAGATAGACAGTGGTATTCAGGTAAAACAAGTAGTCCTTTTGTTGTATGGGGTTTTTTAAAAAAAGCTAAAGTCCCAGAAGATATTAGTGGATTTTGTGTTTTAAACACATATGAAAAGTGGATGTTTTCAGGTAGTATATGTAAGAGAAACTGCTGTCTTTGCAAAATGTAAATTCATAGTGTTTACCACAGATGTGTAGCAAATGGAAAAAAATAGATTCTTTTTCAAGTTAATTATAAGTTTTGCATTGTGTACCTAAACATAGTTTTCATAAGTATGTGGTCTCTGTTGTGATGTCTAAACATCTCAGAAATTGTATTTTTACATGTATTTACAAAACTTTTGCACTAGAAAAGGCGATATCTTTAGGTTCACTTTATACATGAGATTTGTTTAAATTGATGGAGGTGTGTGGCAAAGCAGCACAGGCATTTTGATTTGTCCGTTCTCTGCTCAGTTGTCTAACTACAAGACATTCCTTACGCCCTCTGAGCAGACTGCCACAGGAAAATATATAGCAGTATGATAAAGACAGTAGCTGTACTGTAAAGACTCATATAGCGCATAGTGCTGTCAATAGTGCTTTTGCTAAAGTAAGAGGTAGGAAACTTTGTAAATATGTTGAGTTTAAATTCAATAGAATAATCAGCTGTCAGTTTTAGTGCTAATAAGAAACCATATTTTAAATGATATTGTGAAGTTTGATTCTGAAGTAATATTTCTGTATAGTTTATGATGAAAAGTCTAATAGATCTTACCTGTGCAGTGTTCTTAAGGTTTATGCTTAGACTTTGATTCTGTAAATGCTTTTACAGGATGTAACTTCAGGCAGCCTTAAAAAATAATGTTGACTGAAGCTGAGCTTGTTCTGGAAGCAGAAGCAACATAAATAATGTCAGCATATCAGGGGCCTTCACTAGCTAGTCTCTTTGTGAAGTATGTATTTATAAGGCACCGTGATAATGTTGTTCAACTGCTTTTGGAATATAACATATCCTCTACAGATAAGGATCCAATACATGATTAAATAACATTTAATCACTAGGGGGACGTTTATATCTCTACATAGTACGCAGGATGCTAATGTGTTTTAATCTTTACACTGTGCTCATTGTCTGAAACAGCATGCAACAATGACATCAACAATGAGGAGACTTGGCGAAGATATTTTTAAAGGCGTAGTAAGTAAGGGAAACCCACATAGTTCTTCTGAACAGTCTACAGAGAGTAAATCAAAATCGGCAGCTTTCTTCAAGAGTTCTTGTATGCCTCTGAGGTTTACGTCAACTTTAATTGTGCTTAAAACAGTGACACAAGGTAAGTTCTGATTTTTTAAAAAATTATTTATTAGTCATGGGCCTGGACAAAAAACATTCCCGTGGTACTATAGCATCAATTATGCTTTATTAGTAAAAAGTGGCTTTACTTGAATTTTACTACCTTGTGAGGAAAAATGTACTGGAAACAAGTATGAATCTTGCTATGATTCATTTCATGTTGGAATTTTTGTGTTCCTTTTAGTATGACGACTTCTTGTCAGACAAATCAACATTTCTGAAGGAGAGGAAAAGAGATGTTGATAATTCTGTCAAACTGTTACTACAGGAGTGATTGGATTGCCAAGATCTTTACTGCATGCAATGATACAGCTAGTTACTCTTTTAGAAACTGATATAAGTAACAGATTTTGAACAGTTCTAGAATTTCACAGTCCTGTTTAAGCTAGTACGTTCTTTACCTATCCCTTGAAAGGCTGATTAGCTGTACTGTTAAGTGTTTCTTTTCTGACATAGTTACAACTTTGCTGCATTTATCTTTATAAATAAATCTGGTATGCATAGGTATTTCTGATGTATCTGTAGTCGCACAGAGAAAGCCAGCTGTGTAGGGGATTATAATTGTTAGATTGAGTGGTGATCTCTGTCCTGAAATTGCTTTGTCCCTTGTTCTAAGTTTAGGATACAGTTCATACTCCAGCCTTTACCTGTCTGCTGCTCCCCTCTTCTCCTACCAAATTTGGCCCTGCAAATGGCTACGCATAATGTCAATACTGGAAAATGCTACTATATGAAATTGACAGTTCTTGATGTGATTGTCCATCCAGATTTCACGTTTAAATAGACTCATTTACAAAGACACCATGTTCTGTTTATGTAAAACTGTTTTAGACTTCAAAGCCACTTGTCTAGCATGACAAGTGGCCTTTTTATCCACAATCTTCCCAAAATTCCCATGTTGATGTGGTATAGTAATGTACAAGGTCATACCAGGAGATAGCACAGCTCTGAAAATAGTGACTTCTGCTTCATGTTACGATGGGTTACTCCGCTTGTGCAGTTTTCAAGATGCTGTGGCAAATCTTCTCAGTGGGACCTTCTCTGAAAACAGATACGATCTGAAAAGACTAGAACATTTTCTTTAAAGTGATGACAGAAAGGGACTGTGAGCTCTGAGTGTTGACTACACTATGAGAAGAGGCACAAACTCAGATTTTTAATGCTTTCCTTCCTTATCCTTTTGACATAGAGATTGGCATATCCTTTTCTGTCAGAACCCAGAGAAAGAAAGCCTTCAATCAATTTATTTTAAAATTGACTCTGGGCATTTAAACAAATTCTATTTCTGATTTATGTATAACTTCTTTGAAAACTTCTACAGTAGTACTTAATCTGAATCATGCTTGAAGTTTCTTAATTTGTAAATCTGCAGATTTGATGAGTAATCCAAAAGAATGTCTTATTTTGACTTCTGTTATTAGCTCTCTCTTTTGATTTAGTTGTTTTAATTCAGTAATGGTTTCAATGATTGCTATGAAGCAATTTTGTTCACCTATACAAAAAATGTCCATCAACGTAAAAGCAGCAGAGTTGATAGGTCCTCTCTCAATCCTAGATGCAATATAATTACCACATATTATCAAGTTGAGCTTCTGACTACGTAAAGACTATTTTTTGTGTATTTATTTCTTTGAAAAAAAACTGAGCTTGAAAAAAAGAAAAATTCAAACGTCTTCTTAAACAGTGTGGTCCAGACAGTCTTCAGTGCCTGTTAGGGGATTATTGTACCTGAAACAGCTACATAATTTTCAGCTCATGCTTCTGCCTTTTGTTAACCAACAAAGGTGTGTGTAAGGGGGCATCAGAGGGTAAGTGATTTTCCTTTCACTGTGATGGTTTTTTCTGTTTCCACTTTATTCCCAGGATCCTCCCACCTTTTACATTAGCAGATGATGTATAATAGTAATGTAAAGTAAAACTCTCTACTTAGAACTTACATGATTTTGTGTTGGCAAAGAAATAAGGGAAGTTGGGTCTTCCCTGCCTCGTGGGCAAAGGTTTCAAAGTAGACACTACGAGTTAACAAGAATCAGATTGTGTCTGGACAGGATCAGAAAAAAATGGAAAATACATCTCAAAGAATACAGTAACCATTCTTTCAGCGGATTTGTTAACTGCTGCCTTCAGTTATGAAGCCTCTTCTCTCTTCAGGGGAAATAGGGAACAAGGGGTGTTGCAGATCCTTTTTATGGAAGTCAGGCAGAAAACAATAATTATATACCATTAAGAGCAGGTGTAAGAGGTGATTACTGCCTACCTGCAGCAACTTAGAAGTTGCTGTGATGCTACATAAGTAGGATTTTCTGCAAGAATAAGCTTTACAAGGATAGCATAAGAATGAATGTGTCTATAACCCTTCTCGAACTCTTTGTGATGCTAACCACTTATTTTTCCCTTTTCAAAGACATTTTATAAGCACAGATCATTTTGATAGTAAATAATTCTTCAGTGGGGTTACAATTATGAGCAATCTGATCTAATTTCAGAGATGGTCCTGCTTTGGTCAGGAGGCTGCAACCTAAATTATTCCATGATTGTATTTTTGCTCTTTTTTTTCTCAGAATGGTTTGTATTTTAAAATGTCTTTACCAGTAACACATCCCCTCTGCTAGTAACACAAAAGAGGTGGAGACGGGCTACAGAGATGTTAATTTTTGAAGTAATTCTGAAAAACCATGCCAGAGTGTCAGAATCACATGCCTGCTTTGGCATCTGATTTTTTTCTCTCTCTTGTGTGAAATATGTTATGAATTTTGGGCCATTCCTTAAAAAGCAGAGGTCCACATCACAAAATCCCTGCAGTCTCTGGCGCCTTGATTGACACTAATCAGGGATGCCAAAGATTTTAAATGCATAGATAATGAACAACGTTCTTGTTCGTGGAAGCCATTGTTCTGGATTAGATGGTTAAGCATATTAGTATGTGTTTATTCTTAACTGACCTGTGCAGTATTTATATTGTGAATATTTAGAGTAAAAGCAGGATTTAAACATGGTGGAAGACCACCCTGACGTCATTAATGAACATATACAGTACTTCAGCTGTTGGAGAGAACTATTTCAGTCAAGATATTTTGGTGAAGCATTATAATTACTCCTAAATTGAGAGTCACATTTCTAGCAATGTTTGATAAAAATGATGCAGAAAGAATTGCAATACAAAAATTAGTTATTGCAGAGATGGACTTACTCAAAGCAGATGAATGCTGTTGATTAGATTGAATCAGTTTAGCTTCTCATGGTTGTTTTTTACTGCTGGCTTCTATACCATGGAAAATAGGATCTGTTGTTAAACAGATCTCGAATGTCATTGCGTATGAATTTTGATCACTCTGACCACATGGCGCTAATGATCTAGTGATAACATAGCACATTTGGTTTGAACATATATTCTATTTCATTCAAAATGCCAGTATCCAGCAGAGGGCACTGTAGTTAAACTTTTGCTATGGGACAAATTGTTTCCTTATACTTGATTTTCTGCGCTCCAGATGATCAGTGCTGTTCCAAGATACTGAGAAAGATTTGACATCAGGAAATTAAGAAAATTAGGTTGTTTCACTTAATCTACATTCTTTGTATAATTTAGTGCACTCCAAAATGCGTCAGTATATAAAACGTATGCACTGAAACAAGTACAACGTTTTACAGAAAGGAAGGGTAGTAGTTGCTGTCATGAAAGTAATTTCTCTTATTCAGGCAAATCTGCCCTTGACTCCCTTAACAGAGGTTTCCCAGCTGTTGAAACCAACATTGTCTAAAACTATGCAAGCTTGTAATTTCTTTCTTCTTAAGCAAAATATTAGAAAGGCTTTCTATTTATAAGTGTATTTTTCTTCAACATATGAGTTGTAGTTACTCTTTTCCTCCACTCACAACAATTTCTTAAGAAATAAAAACGTGCAGAGGATATCTTTAAATAAAAATGAAATCTAATATTTTCAGCCATTTTAACTTTTAATATGTATCTGTAATAGTAACTCTCAGGATAGCTATTCACATATTACTTAATGGAACTATGGTTACAGAAGTTTTGTTGCCTTTATTCTGATATCTTTCAGTGGATTACCTGGCTCAAGCATTTGATTCCCTTCGTGTAGACTTGAAGACAGATGAAGGGAAGGCTTTATTTTTGGAATACCAATGTGTGCCTGTTGTATTAAGTCACTTAAAAGTATCCAGTAGAGGTCTGCTTTCCAGTGCTCTAGATGGATTACTTCAGATGACCATGGAATCTGGTAAATTTGTGTAATTAAAAAAAATAATAAAATCATGTTGAAAACCAGTGATGTAAGCATAACTACAACATAAAAATAGCGTGATTCTTCTCTATAAGTAATCTAATCTAGTATTAACATTCATTTGTATCATGTAGATTCATTTAGAGACATAAAATGTAATTCTGAATTGTCTGTCTCTGAGTTGTCTTGTCTTTTCTTCTCCCTTTCAGCATCTATGCTTTATATTTTGTCCTTGTTACTTTCCTATTTATTGGTGTGAATTTTTTGCTGCTATTTTTGGTTTGGGTTTCCAGTTTATTCCACTGTTTTACCTTGCTGATATTTTTCTTTGAAGTCAGGCTGTGCCAGGGAAGCCACATCATGAAAATCTGCCAGCAGGTGGAGATAAAAAAATAGGCTTTTTAGAAATTCTTTTTCTAGTTTAAATGAACAGCCTATACCCAGTCATTTTTCTCTTTCTAATAATTGGAAATGACATTTCTAGAAGACATTGTTGTTTTGCTGAATTTTACTGTGCTGAGATGGTTATATTTTGCTGAATTTTACTGTGCTGTGGCCCTATGAAAGGGTTAATAATCTCATTTGTCACAGCGCTTTTCCAAGTGATACAGGCTAAGAATCAGTTGATAGTCAACTGGATGAACATGAAAGTAGTAAGGCATTTCAGTACCATGTTGAGTAAGTCTTGCGACTTGATAAAAATCACTTGTTGCCTTTTAGAGCAGGAAAGGGGGTGGGGCTGCTGCTATTTTTGAAATGCATGTTGTTATTTTGGGAGTATTTTGTTACTGTGCGCTGTAATGGTAAAAACAGAAAGCATGTTTGACTTGGGATGGAATAGCATTGAGTTGAAAGCCGTTTTGTAGCAAGATAACTGTCAGAAAGATTTAACTAAAGTTTTATTCTTCCTTGCAGACTCTATTTCTGACCATGTAGTTAGCGTAGTCCTACACTGAAGTATTCTTCCTAATAGTCATAACTACGATGGGTAAAGTGATTGGGAAAGACGTAGTTGCATGTACAAAAGTAACCTAGGCAAGGTGGATGGTGTCTGGTATTACTTTGGGTAATGCCACTACCAGCACATCATCTGCTACCTGGCACTAGTCGTTCTGATACGCTAGATGCTTGCGGTTTGAAGAATAATGGAGGTATTTTGTGAGAGACTCACATTTTGCCTTGTTGCTTCTCAGAGATGTACATTTGTGAAATCAGGGAAGGAGGAGTAACGTTGAATTGAATTGACATTTAATTGAGAATTTTTTCCTCAACAATTGGATATAAAGCCTTATGCAAAGCCTTTCTTTTTGATAGAATAAATTGCCAATACGTAAGGTATAGGCGTGTTCTGCTCTTTTCTAATACATAGTGTTTTGCAAGAAATTGTTAATAATGAGTAGTAGTATTATTGTTAGAAATCATATTTTCATTCCTTTGTAAGTTTCCTATTAAAAAGTCATTAAAAGATAAACTAGAAGGCATGGATATTCAGAGTGCGCTCTGTGTTAGATTAAAATAGGAATTTATGCTCAATTTTAAAGCTATGTTGGTGTGCAGCTTTAAATATGAAGTCACGTGTAGCTGGCAATATGCTAAAATATGGAATCACGTTATCCAAAAGGACAGCATTTGACCAGCAGGAGGTAAAGTCTTATTTTTTCCTTTAAGATATGCAATCCTAGGCATTCTTTCAACTTGCTGCAATATTTTTCTGGCTCTATAGGAGTATTCCAATATTTTTGTTCAAAAATATTACCTTTAGAGCTAAAGTGATTAGATGTTAAGTTGGGAAAAAAGCCAGTGCTTTTTTTTTTTTCCAGATATTCTTTCCTTAATCCTTTTAAATTTTTTGTGAAGTATTTTTACAGATTCAAATTCTAGTTGTCTGGACTGAAAGATGTGAATCAGTTATGAAATAACTACTATGTTGCACTACTCCTCCCTGTAACTGCATGTACCTTTTGTTAGAGTAAGCGATGAATGCTAATGGTTCTGTACACTCCAGGTCTGTCTGAGGTCTTCATGTAGGTTCTCTTCCCTGTAAGAAATGATCTTCCCCATGTTCCAGAAATGAAACCTAGATTTCCCTCGTATATTAAGGAAAATTACTTAAGCTGCGTATGAAGAAAGTACCTGCTGGTCTAAGACGGATATTTCTGTGCTGTGACAGAAATGGTAACCAGAGTCTGCAGTACTGCTTAAGCCGATTGACTGATTTGGTTTTGGTATGCACATTTTCATATTTTGGATCAGTATTGTTGCTTTTGGCTTCATAATATATCTGGTACAATGGGTCCAGGATCCAAGCTTCTGTTGCAAGTTCATACAACATCAGCAGTGCTGATAAGGCATTCAGTTACTGAAAGCATGATGTCAAATGCAACGGTTGAAGCACTGGTATCATCTGTTTTCTATCTATGTACAAGACTGTAATGGTAAATTAAAATTAATAGTCTTACTGCTGTGCATCTACTGGCACGCAGCCTTTCATGCACTCCCTAACCATTTCTGTTCAGGAGTTTCCTATCAAGAATCTAGGAGAGTCCTGACAACACCATTTCAATGGGAAATGGTGGAGGACTGAAAGGTAACATTCTTCAGTATTTTTTTTTATCTGTCTACCTGTGATGTTATTATGATATGCTCGTCAGTCCTGGCCAGCTCAGGATATGAATTCATACGTAATATCTCCTACTGTTCTGATTGTTGCCTGTTAGATCTTTTTTTCACAAGGAAGAGAAGGATCAGCAGGGAGAGGTGGAGGAATAATTAGTTCTAGAGTGATTTAGTTGTCTGAGAAGGCTTGCTAGATCATAAGTTGGTCCAGAGGGATGGCTTCAGGGCATTTCAAAACCTGAAAAAAATGCATGAAAAAGGACAGTAAACCAGGATTTGTTTGGCAAGATCTACTCTGTCATTCCGTAAATGCGTGTTGACACTCACCATGTGCTTCTGTCAAGGTAAGGCGAACTTTAATAAAACAGGTTGTCTGTTTATAAAAAGACTCCCACAGAGTAGTGAGAAGTAAAATCTATATGGTGCGAGGTAGCTGATAGCCAAAATCTCTGTGTATCATGCCACTTCGTATGCAATGTGCCCGCACATGTTTTTGGATGTTTGGGCACACCCAGGTCCCTAAGACTGTGGCTGATGAAGATAACTGTCAGGGTTGGAGTTCAAGCCATAAAAAATACTTAATTAAAGATTAGTACCCCTTCGGTTCAAAGGCTAATTAAACTCTTTGCTCATTAAGAATTTGGAGTTTCTCTGTGTTTTTCAGTGAGCTTATGCATTCCAGTCTGAAGGAAGAAGCAGGTGATGTTTTTTTGCGCTACAGAACTCAGTTTTGTGAGGTACAAAGGAAGAAGCATAGGTTACTAGACCAAATGACCCCTACACAACTCCTAGTGACAGGTTTTCTTTCAGGAAACCTGACTTGGAATCCCCAGCTCTAATGAGAGCAAGGAAGTGTGAGCAGTACATATTACAGATAGTTTCAGTGAATTTGTACTCTTGCATTACCTTTTCCATCCATGCCTTCATGACAAGGTACTGTTAAAACAACAGCTGAATGTTCACTTAGATGACAGAAAACGTAACCTTAGTAATCAGGGATTAGGCATTTCATTCCCACTCCAAAGACAAAAGGCTTACTTTGTTCCTCTTTGTGCTAAAAGGTCTATACATTTGCATTCTTAGTGGTAAAACCATTTGTCATTTTCTCATTTACAGCCACAAGATGGGCTATCAAACTTTGAGGTGCTCTTTTTGGTTCATCTCTTAGTACTGCTTCAGATTCCAGGTTGGAACATTTTTGATCACTAACAGGATCAGGGTTTGCTCTTTAATATTTTTAATTCCAGGTTAGGGAGAGCTTACCATGTTGCACAGGAATGATTGCCAGTCTAGTAAATCTCATATACCATATGCAAGCTCATTTAAAACTATAAATAAATTTATGCCTGAGGTCCACAGCTTCATGAAAAGGTTGTCTGAGTTGACATGTATTCTGTACAAGAGTGGATAACACTAGTGTACCTGTCCAGCTAGGCCGTAGAAACACAGTGGTCTTAACACCACAGGAATTCTGTGAAGAAATGATTATGACTTTCGGTACCCTTGGTAAGCTTATTTGTGTATGTTTCTTGAAACTTAGATGGATCGTCATAGCACACAAAGCTCCAGAGGCACATTATAGTATACAATATAGCCACATTATTTCTTGGAAGGATTCCAGTTATGTGTATTTATCAAATTGGGATCTCAAATTGCATACACGTCATCAGACTACATTATGTTTTAGGTGTCAGAACTTGGATAGTATTCCAGCTGCACAGGCATTTCCCAAACATCATTGAGTTTTCATGCCACTGTATAATTCTGAAGTATGACACCAGCCAAAAATAATCTCACCATTTTGTCCCAATCATTAATGTTTTTAGAACTGTAACAGTACGTCACGGATACAGGTGTTTGCCTCACCTCTTTTATAAAAATTTTAAAGCCTAAAAATTTTACCCTTAAAGGGTAAAATGTTATACTGATTACTGTTCTTGTGATATACAAAAACATTCATAGTTGGAACAAAGGCTGACTTTTAAATGTCAGGGGTGAAAAAAGTTGAGGTTAGTTTTGGCCAGCTCCTCAGGACGTAAGAGTTAGATGAGCTGCTGCAGTTGTTATGCAGTAATTTCAGAGAGTTTGCTTTGTGTCAAGAAAATTTCAGTTTCAGCTTACATTCATGCTGTAATAGTGTGGGGTTTTTTTGCCATCTTCCAGTACTTACGTGGATTCTGTTCACTCCTTTTACTGTTACTACATTTGAGGAAAGAAACTTCGCAATTAAGTGAAATCCTTACCTAACCATTAGCTTTTTGTTAGCAAATACTTGCTTCATTTAATCTACACTAGAAACTTGATAAGTAGTTGTAATTAAGGTGTAAGTAATTGTTAGGGTTAACAATATAATTTTAAATTATTTATGTTTTATTTCATGTCACTTGCATGCTGGAGTAATTCTTTTCCTTCAGATGAGCTCAGTGGCCTAAGTTGAAGTCTAGTTGGTTTAGTCTGCTGTCTTCAGTGGAAGTAATATGTTGCTTCTAAATTCCACAGATGGGAGAGTTAACAGCTTGTTATGAACCTGACAGTAGAAAATTAACTGAACAAAGATATTTTACCCCTTTTTTCTTACTACGTTCTGCTAATATTTTTGTCTAAAAATGTCTGTAATGGTGCATAAATTGGTACATTTCAACCTGTTCAGTCTTCTATTTTACTTCTAAGTAATTTCCAATAGCTGGGTTAGCTGTATTTTCACCATAGTTATATCATCAGTGCTGGTTTTGTTTCATGTTCGGATGGGATGAGTGTCAGATCAGGTTTATCCTTTTCAGTCTCTTAGTTGTCTCTCCATAACCATTATGAGGTTTTCAATCCATGTTCATTTTCTGGAGGATGCCCATCTTTCCTTTGCTGCGAAGATTGACTGATAAAAGCCGACTCAAGGGAGCAAGTCCTACAGTCTTTTTTTAATGGTGGTGGTGTTATGCTTGAATCTGGGGCTTCAGATGAGTGCCATAAAATTCAACTTGATCCTTCTTTTGGTCTTGAAAACTAATGACTGGTCTATAAAGACATCTTTCTCGCTTCCCCTTGAGTAAAAGGGGAAGAGAGAGATTCCTGCCGATTTGATTGGGAAGAAAGATTGCGGTACCAAGGCTTTTGAAGGTTTCCTTACCTTAGTTAAGGAAAGTAGGCTACTGAGACATGGCGTTTGGTTTTTAGTCCCATGTCTAAGCTATGAACCTGTCTGAAGATAGAAGAACAAAACCTTCTCTGGTAGTATGGTCATAAAAAGTAGATTTAGTGTCCTGATAAACTCTGAATGTGTTCAGAGATAAATTTCCACAAATGCAGTGCTCTGACTGCCTTTTTGGGGCAAAATATATTAACTGCTAAATACTATTATGTTTCAGTTTAGTCAAATGGCTTATAAGCTATTTTTCTTACTTAACAAAGCTCCTACCATTTCCCATTTAAATTGCTATTAAAATTAATGTTTAATAATTGACATAACGGTTCCTTTTAATCGTACAGATTGTTACAGTATGACACCAGTGGCTTCCAGGGCATCTTCATACCCCGAAGTTTTCTCCCTATGACTAGGAATTTCTTTTCTCAGCAGATCTTGTTTCTCGGGCAATAGTTGCAACACACTGTTCAGGAGAATTCCTGGATGCCAGACATGAAACATTTTCTGGAAACAATCTAGTATTAAGTAGCATGACCTCAGCAAGAAAATTTGTTCTGTGGGTGTTGAAGAACATCACATCATTAGTAGTAAATCACCCTGTAGTTGAATACTTGTCATATACAATCTTGTTAAATACTGTTGTTCTGTCTTCTCACTTCTCACGCAGCGTACTGTTTTTTTTACCTGTGAATCACTTAAAAAGGTTCCAAAGAATGTAGTGAGTTTATAGTCGCCTATCAAAAACACCATTGTTGAACTGTAGTCTTGATTCATGCTTGATTTGAGATCTGCTATTAGCAGAGAGCTGCCTGTCTCCGTTTCACCCTTTGCACTTTTGTACAAAACCAGCATATATAGTTTAAATTCCTCCTGCGGTGATAGCCGACTTCTGTCACATAGATTAGTAGATTCCCCCTTCCCAACCTTATGTTCATTCAGAGAAATCCAAAGTTACTTGCTCATTAGACATTACAAAGCACCGGCCTTTGCTTTAAATAAAGCTTACATTTACTTTGTCTTCAAGCTTGCTTCTGTTTTACAGAGAGAATGTTTTGCAGTAGTGTGTACCTATTCACAAATTCAGATGAATGCATATTTAAAAAAAAATTCTCTAAATGACTCTTATGCTTACTGTAAGTTAAGGCACGTTCTGGTAGGGCTTAAGTATGATTTCTTAACCATATTAACATCACTTAAGATATTTAGTAATTGCAAAAGTGAGCTGTGCTTACACATTCATTGAACCTTTTAATTTTTTTTGTAAGAAAATACTACGGTCGTGGATAACCAAGTCTGTGTCCAAATTTATTCATCTTATAGGGAAGTTAATCAAGCCACTGGAGATAAAAAGGGTCAGTTTACAAATAATGGCAACTTCTTACTTTGGAGACTTTTTATGTGGACTGCCTATATGCACACTCCCTCTCTTCCCTTGAGTTGGAATGCTTCCATAACGAATGCTAGGTATTCCACGATTCACACTGTTCTACAGGTACTTCTAAAAAGTTACTGGTTAGAATCTGTCAAGGAAACCCAAACCGGCTCCTTTATTTTTTTTTCTTGAGTCTTAGCATTTTGAGGCTTTAAAGACTACAAGCAGCATATTATCTTTACTGGTGACTGTTTGTGGGATTCAAAGTTCTCAAATGAGCTTATTCTGTAGTACCGAAAGGGTAAAAACATCAAGTCTGCAAATACCATCGTAAGGTAGGATTCCCACCCACCTGCGTGAAAGGCAGATGTGAAACTATCCTGAGGAACTGTGTTTGAAGCTATAGCAAAAGGGATGATTTACAGCTTATGTGGGATAAACATTGCAATACAAACCATTTAAAAGGAAATCCTTCCTCTATTAGCCTGTCTTACCTTTGTGATTTTTTTTATTCATTCTTCTGAAAACAGTGAATAATTATGTTGCATTAATAGATGTTTTAGTTTAATATTTTAACCACAGATAAGTATCTCTAACTCTGTTAAATGCAGCCTATGATAATGTTAGGACCAACCTATATACTTGCTGAAAGCAACCAAGTAGACCAAAAGTTTGCACACGTTGTTAATTAATTGCAAGCTTAGTTTGAATACTTTGATTTTGATGAAATACATGTTTACAGGATTTAAAAATGAATGCAGTAAATGGAATAATGTCATTTGATTTCTACTGAAGTAATAGTAGCCTTCTCTCTAATAAGAAAAAAATGTTCTTGTCATTATTTTCTTCTTATTCTAGTAACAGTTGTGTAATAGTTAGCCATTATGAATTTTGGACCCCTGTCTCATCTACTCTAAAGTAACAAATAAAAGGGGCCACTAAATATAAACTTACGTAAAGCCAAGTAGCCACTTTGTAAATAAAACTTCACTGTTTAATCAGGGTAATTCTGTACTTCGTAAGCAGCATACCATTTTGAAGGTAGATGTGAATGCTAACTTTTTAGAAGTATTTGATGTAAAAAGGAGTTGTTTGTATCAGTACTTGGATATACACACCCCTTTTCAAGTCAATTTAATTTATCAAATCTTTAGAACAGTAAAGTTTATTCAAGTAGGATCTTGTTTGCTCGTATTCGATGATCTTAAAGGTCCCTTCCAACCTAAGTGATTCTATGATTTACTAAACTTGCATTTTTATAAGCAGTTTACAGTTTTATAGTTTTCTGTCAAATGATTTAATTTAAGTATGATTTAATTGGAAAAAACATTTTTTTAATGCACGGGTTTTTTATTTGTATTTGACTGGCAAAACTACTGTACTTATTAACTGGCTTTCTTCAATAACTTTCAAGGTGACTTTAGAGCAATGCCGTACCTGAAATAATTTCATAAAGGGAGGCTTTTTTTGAAAGTAGATAATACAATTTGTGTAGTTTGAGTAACAGCTATCAATTGTCACAGTTCAGACATTATTTACCTCCTTACTTGCAATCTGACATTACAGAATTATAGGTCATGCCAGATAAATAGCTTTATTTATCAGAAGGCTTCCTTATTTGTTTTTGTCATTGTCTTTGAAATACTTTGCTTAGTTCTGAGCTGGTTATTACAGGAGGGGAGATAAGGGAGCAGGGGAAACAAAACAGGCAAGCTCTGACAGAATGTTGGAACAAAGCGCCTTTAGGTGTCCTCCATAAGAGGGAGTTGTAATTCCTTCAGTATTCTGCTAGTTGATTAGGCTTCTTCTGGTTTCTTGAACAAAGTAACCCATAATAGGGCATAACTTCAATTTATAATGCTGTCTAGGTTACTTGTAAAATGTTTTTCTATCTCTTTCTCAGGCCTCATTAGAATCAGTCTTTAACGGTTAGACAATGTTGGTTGGTCACAGACATACTGAGTTCAACAAACACACCAAAAGTTTTCATCCTCTGGTGTTTCTAATCAGTGACTTTTCCAGGAAAAATGTTTGTTGTTTGTTAGCATATTGTCTTTACGCTTCTGCTATTCTAGCAAGTGAGATAATTCTGGGTTTCATGTATTTTATACCCATTGCCTTCAAAACGGGCAGTTCCAGCATGGAATTTCATTAGATTACTCCTGTTTTCATGTCACAGTCATTAATGAATACCCTAAATAAGCACAATTGGAAAAATCAGTTTTTAAAACTGAAGTTTACTTTTCAAGGCAAAATGTTTTGCTTTGTTTTTAGCCGGATCTTTACACTGCACACCTTCCAGTCCTTTTACTAACCCCCATCTTCTCCAGTATACTATCATGTGTTGCTTTACCAAATGGTATTGATGTCTAGCCAAATTATAAGTGCTGTAGCGTTTGTTTACCAAACAAAAATATCTGACTACTCTGACACAACATACCTGTAGTTCCTATACACTACTTACAAATAAACCTATTTTTTGTCTCCTTTAGTTCCTGAAAATATCTTTAAAGTCTTATTGAAGGGCACATGTGTTCAGATTACATATATGTTGGATTTGGACAAAATAAGGCGTGCATATATATATATATATAGCATTGGCTGTTCTCTCTTCACAAAGTGCTGCTTCCTGCCTTGTTAGCAACGATTGTTTAACTCTCTTGTAATGAAATTGAGGCAACATTTCTTTCAGAATCCTGAAGCCTGTTCTGGTGTCCCTGACTAAAGGAGTCTTTTGGAATTACGAGTTTGGGGGAATCTTTTTTTTGTCCTTTTAATCAAGTTACAGCTCTCTCCTGAAAACCAGCGTATTAGCCAAAATGTGCACCTAAAAGACTAAAATACCGTTCGCTTCTATCCCATCTTTCTTGTGCTGACCACAGATCACAGAATCATAGAATGGTTAAGAGTTGGAAGGGACCTTAAACATCATCCAGTTCCAACCCCCCTGCCATGGGCAGGGACACCTCCCACTAGACTTGATTGCTCAAAGCCCCATCCAACCTGGCCTTGAACACTTCGAGGGGTGGGGCACCCACAGCTTCTCTGGGCAATCTGTTCCAGTGTCTCGCCACCCTCACAGTAAAAAATTTCTTCCTAATATCTGTTCTAAGTCTACCCTCTTCCAGCTTGAAGCCATTGCCCCTCATCCTATCACTATATGCCCCTGTAAAAAGTCCTCCAAATTTCTTGTAGGCGCCCTTCAGATAGTGGAAGGCTGCAATAAGGTCTCCCTGGAGCCTTCTCTTCTCCAGGCTGAACAGCCCCAACTCTCTCAGCCTGTCCTCATAGCAGAGGTGCTCTAACCCTCTGGTCATCTTTGTGTCCCTCCTCTGGACCTGCTCCAACAGGTCTATGTCCTTCTTATGTTGGGGACTCCAGAGCTGGACTCAGTACTCCAGGTGGTCTCATGAGAGTGGAGTAGAGAGTGAGAATCCCCTCCCTGGACCTGTTGTCCACGCTTCTTTTGATGCAGCCCAGGATACGGTTGGCCTCCTGTGCTGTGCTGCAAGTGCACATTGCTGGCTCATGTTGAGCTTCTCGTCTACCAACACTCCCAAGTCCTTCTCCTCAGGGCTGCTCTGGATCCATTCTCTGCTCAGGCTGTATTTGTTTGGGATTGCCCCATCCCAGGTGCAAGACTTTGCACTTGGCCTTGTTGAACTTCATGAGGTTGGCATCTCTCAAGCCTGTCCAGGTCCCTCTGGACAGCATCCCTTCCCTCCAGTGTGTTGATCGCTCCACACAGCTTGGTGTTGTCGCCAAACTGTTGTCCAGCCAATTCCTTATCCACCGAGTGGTCCATCAGTCAAATCCATGTCTCTCCGATTTAAAGACCAGGATGTCATGTGGGACAGTGTCAAATGCTTTGCACAAGTCCAGGAAGGTGACGTCTGTTGCTCTTCTTGTATCCACCAACACTGCAATGCTGTCATAGAAGACCACCAAATTTGTCAGGCACAATTTTGTCTTATTGAAGCCATCTGGCTGCCACCAGTCACCTCCTTATTTTCCCTGTGCCTTAGTAGAGTTTCCAGGAGGATCTGCTCCTGGAAGATAACCTTACTACCTCTTTTTTGTTCTGTTTTTTACTTAAAAGATTGGGAGAACTTTTTTATTTTTTTCTTAACAAAGTCTGACTTTGACTGGAGTTTTCATATTATCCCTTCTATTTTAAAGATAGTTTCTGACCTCCAAGGCATAGCTTTCTCTTCTGATAATTTTTGTTTTCTTTGTAGGCTTCTTTTCATTTCAAGCATCTCTTGATGCTCTGATACAAATATTCCTGCAAACTTTTTAACCTTTTGTATGACAAATTTTTCTGTGTATGTAGGCTTCAGTTGCCATTTTGGAATGGCATTGGTCTCCCATACGTCCCATCTCATGTTTGCATGAATGCCTTGGGCACCCTAGGAAACTGAAGAGCCATTCAGATCATACTGATGTCAACACATACTGGGTGACCAGCTGGAACTGCCACTTGGGCACTCTTCACTCAGGGTGACTCGTGTAGGCATCAGGGCATTGAGGTGCCTTATGCTGACTGGAATCTTGCCCTGTCTCCACTGTGCTTTAACCACTGACACGTAACAGCCCTGGCTATTGATTACAGGAGAAAGAGTTAATTTAGCAAGTGGTTCAAATCTTACAGGTGTCTGTATTATAGACAATTGGTTATTAGCAACATGTAAGTGATACTACTGTTTCATTTAAAGTGTTTCTGCTGTAGTGCATGGTTAGTTAACTTCTGCATTATTTAACTTTTCCACGTTAGTAAGACAGTGCTGTGTCACTCACTTGCATTGCTGTCACATGTCCTCCGTTCTCCTGGAAGATCCTCATGCAATTAGAAATGAGGCAAAACTGTAATCATTAATTTGTTAACACATAAACTTAAAGTTGGCATTCCTGACAGTCTTCATTTTCTGAGGTGGCATAGCTTTAGGTATAAACCAGAATTTTCCAGGTAACTGTAGCTGGTGAGATTTTATGCTGTGAGTGATTGCTTTGAGGGTAAATTTCAGATGAATTCTGTCAACAGTGATAAATTGCTCATTGTTCATTGCAGTCTACCCATCAAGTTAAGCTAATGCAGCTACAACATGCTGCAGTTTTTAAGGATACCAGTGGAGGCTTTTGCAGGTTATTTTAAATTGTGCCAAAGTCCTGTCAGGATGGATTCCAATTTAGTTTTTCCAAAATAGTTAATAAAACCAAGAACCGTGTAAATCTAAACCACCAAAATATTTAACAATGTGAAGCTTATATTCTTTTAGTTCATCAACTAGACACGTATTTAAATGATATGCTTGTTTTGTACATTTTCTGATTACTTATATTCTGCAAAAGTTTACCTGAAGGGAATATATAAGCAGTGTACAAAAAGTCCATTTAAATGTGTGTCTTTATCAGTTTGCTTTCACATAATTGAACTTTGTGGAACTTTGTAAATTACTTCCACTTTGGCTCTTCTGTTTTCTAACCAAAATCTTTCTGTCTTAAAAGTATCTTAAAAGCATATCTTTTATGTTGGTATGTCAACTTCACAGTCAAAACATTCCTACAGCATCTATGTGTGTGTGTGTTGGGTTTTTTAATTAAATTTTTAAGGAACCAGTAAGAGCAAGGCAGCAAAGAAAACTCCAGGTCAGCTGAATATGGTGGGTTTTTACCCCTGCAGAAAAGGAATGTAAAGCATTTTATGGCTACTTAGGGATATTTATAGGCATAAATTGTAGGACTGCCCTCTTCATCTCAGCAGCCTTGTTACCTTCAGGTCTCTCATGAATCAGAGTTCAACTGAGTCAGAAGTAATGTTAAATGAGAGGTTTCTAAAGCTATTTGTTGTTTCAATAGGCAATAGAAAGAAGGAAAAACCTTTCTTCTCCATTTACTTCTTGATTGTCAGTGTTCTAACACATGTATTTACACTTTTCTCTTCTTACCTGTCTGATAAACATCTTTGGTAAGTGATACTGTTCAAGTTTTTGTTGCTAAAGCAGACTTCATCAGTGGTGCCGTGCAGATAGATTAGGAGTGTTTCTGTTTCTTGGGAATAGGCAGTCATTGTAGGAACTCTAGCAAATTGTAGAAGAATTTCTATAAAGTTGTCGTTTGTAAGTGATAACATAATTTTAGTCCTAGATTTTTCTTGCTTTAGAGAAGGCTATCTCTTTTTGCTATCTGTATAGAAATTTTTACTTCAAACACTCAAGTGATAGAAATGTTTTGATACGAATTGCTCTTAAGATAGTAGGATAGTATTCATGGGGCTTCGCTTATTTGCTGTTTCTGTTTGGAATTTTGTCGCCTCTTCTCATGGGTTTTAACAAGTTGGACTCACTAGAGCATGATACCATCATAGTAGAAGTGAAATCTGGGTTAATGATTTTTGCCAGGTTTGATACACTTCTGTATGTATTTAATAACATCAAAGTTCTGTCATAGAGAGCAGTGGGTCAATAAGGAGTGCTGAATCTTGAGTGTATGGCAATTTAGCACATACTCTGAACCCATCTAAGGATTTTCTGCTTGCTGTAATTGACAGATAGCCCCGAGTTTTTGACATCACAGTTTCTGAAAAATAATACCTTCTGCAGCAAACGTAGAGAAATGTTAAAAGAATATTAAAAGAAATATTAAAAGAAATATTAGAAGTGGTATGCCCAAAGTAACTATATCCTGGGGATTGTGCTTGTACATGCCAAGTACAGAATGCAGTCAGTAGTGACTTCTCTTGTTGGATTCCTGAGAAGTTTGTTCAGTTTTGTTACCTAATGAGTTGTATGTTAGAATAATCCCACATTAGAATAATCTCTAATTTCCCTTACAGAATATATTATTCTCTCTCTTTTTTTTGGGGGGGGGGGGGGTGG
>VZSF01003002.1:300644-371870 GCA_013398295.1 Chionis minor
ATTGGCATTCTACTGGTCCCTTGTGATATTTGATAAAAAAATCATTTTCAGGTCAATTAAAACATATCTGGTAAATGGTTTCTTTATATGTATCTACTTTGTATAAATATGTATTTATGCACATGTATATTTCTTCAGCATAAACCTTATTTTTCATCTTGGGTGTGGTTCATATGTTGGTGTAGCCAAATGTCATGCGATTGTTTTGCAAAATAACAGTAAGGTCTAGGAATTACAGGGGCCTTGATGAATATTCAGTATAAATGCCCAGCTCTGAGAAAATTAGTTGTTTAGGCTCTCAAGCTGGCTTTAGGTGATTATTTTTTTTAAAGCCCTGTTCCAGATAATTTTCTGATTTTGTATCAGTAAGCCTTCTGAAATAAATTAAAACCTTGAATTCACTCCAAGGCTACTTGTTATATTTAATAAGTTGTATGTCCTTGGATAAGGAAAGGGAAAATTTTGACCAAAAAGATACATCCAGTCCTCTTTGAACTGCTAAAAGCATCCTGACATCCTATTTATAAATTACACTATTCAGCATATATGTGAAGAATTTTTTTAATGTCTGTGTTTATTGGTTTATGCTGTAATTTGCATATTGCAGTTTCTTATAAAGTATAACACATTTAATATTTTTAACATTGTGTAAATTTTATAATATTTCTCTCACATCTGTATTCTTCTATTGCAAATGCCATATGCTATATGAAAGACTATTAAAAAAATCAATTGTTACTTATTTTCTTTATGTTTTTGCTATAAATTAGTCTGTAATATCAGAATCAAGAAAGAGATAACGAGGGAACAGATTTAACTGTATTCTGAAGTGATTAGATTTCAGGGACCAGGGTAGAGGGAAATGTGATAGAATGTGACTTAAAAATTCATCCACTATTTTAAGGGAGTTTTGTTGGTATTTAAGTATTCTTATCCAGTTCTTACTTTCACCTCTCAATTACTATTTTGCTTGTCTTGAAACAGTGATGGTATTTTCATAATGAAAGGTTGTCAGGCATCACTTTAGCCTCTACGTGTACTATCCCTGTCCATGTGATTTGCAGCAGCTTAAAATACTTCCTTGTGAGTCTTTTTGCATGGCTTAATGTTCACCTCACATGATCAAAAGGAAAGAACCATGATAAATGAGCATTGAATAAACAGGTTCAAGATAAGAATTTTTATTTGAGTTTAAAATTGTTCTGTTTCCTGTTTTCCTTTGTTCTCAAGGGAATAGCCCTTGTTTTAATACAAGGGTTCATAATGTCGGAACTCTTAGGAACTTAGATTCTTTCAGTTTTGCATCACGTGCCCAGCATAAACTGAATTATTTCATTGTTCTAGTAGCTGCACAACATGAGGCCCTTACAGCCCTCTAAAGGTATCAATAGCTGTCTTACTTTTCCCTGCACAGAGCTCTGTGTTACAGTTTTATAATTATTTTCTTTTACAGATTACTTACAGCCTTTCCTGGAAGCCTGCAGTAACGAATCCTTCTTCCGTACTTGCTCTGTATTGCTTCGAAGTTCTAAGCTGGATATTCAGATTTTGGAAAAGCTGTGTGTTATACTGCAAAAACTCTCCAGAATAAAGTAATCCTTTACTATCATTATTCTGTTAGTTATTATTAGATTAGCAAACCTGGGGACTCTTTCTCCTTTTTCAAAAACTCATCTCTATTTTGCTGTTTATGTGCTGTCAAAACCATAGACAATGTTGGACTCTGTTAGCAGTTAAATTTAAACCGTTTGTGTCACAAATGTGTAAGGCAGGAGTCTCAATTTCCTTATAAATCCAGTTCAATTTACAGAATACAAACTAAAAAAAAAAAAACCAACACGAAAAACCTTAGCCTAAAGAGGAAATATTCCTTATGTATGCAGATGACAAGAATGCTTAGAAGAGAACCCTTCTTTTCTTTCCCCTTGACCTTCAGTTTTCCTCAGGTACTTGCTAATAATCTCCTTTGAAAATTTAGCCTCATCAGTGACTTGCACTCAAGTTTCATCAGTTTTTGTTTCCTTCAAACACAAAATTTAAAGTCTTGAGCCATTTGAGCCCTTTTCGGAATGTCAGTCTTTATAAAATAACTTCCCCTTGCTTACTCACTATTAGTTTATTGTAACAAAGGTCATCATATCAGTAGTAATGTGCTGCTGAGCTCTGTTGGTGCATTACTCAATGGGATTGTTTCATTTATAAAAGCAGGTATAAATGGCTCAGCCATTTTCTACATTAGACTTAAAGTTGTTGACAAAACTGAGGTTTTCATTTGACTTTATTTGGAACACAATTGAACACTAGGAAAAAAAAAATAAATCTTTTCATATGAAATAATTTAATATAAATTGTAATTCACATTAGAAATATACTAAAAGTAAAATTTGCTCAGAAATCCTAATTTTTTTATTATTATTATTTATTGTTTCTGGAATCTTATTTCACATTAGTGAAACCCTGCTATAGCCTTTCCTTGAGCTTTTATTATACTACATGTAAATGCCACTTACTCAAGTCAAATTAGAGGTTTTGGTGATTTTTGCCAAGATTTTTCTCACCATGCATTGGTAATCTGCTTAGAGACATTATATGCAACGTAGAATTACTACATGAAACTCCTAATATAATGCACATTTTTCTTCATTAAAAAAATAATTTTCTGTGGAATCTTTAGTGTTTAGGTGAAACCTCTCAATTGACAATTATTTTATGTAAATTCTTTTGCAGAAGCAATAAGAAGATGTTTGAATTGTTTACTCTTCACCAAATGATCCAAGAACTACATAGGACTACAAATCCAGATCATGCTTTCCTCTGTATAAACCTCAGTTCAATTCTGTTGAATTTGGGATTGTCAAGGAGTAACTCTCTTACTTCTAGTCTAAGCACAAGTCACTAGCACTATCTTTCAATCTAATTATTGTTGTGTATAATTTATACCAACTGACTATGTTACTTGAAATTTGGGTAATTTTTTTACTGTGTTTTATAAATAAATCAAGCAGAACCTCAGTACTGTGTAAGTTACTCTGTATCATGTGGACTCTCACTGATATTTCCCTCATTCATAAACAGGAAAATGAAAAATTGCATAATATGCTAAATGGCTTCAGTATTTTTTTAAAGAAGTGAAATAATGCTGCTGCTCTAAATGACTCATGCAATCTAACAAATTGGATCCCTTGAGTAAGCAGATCAGAAATACCAACCTTTCCTTATAGGTATGAATCTCAGTTGTGTTTGACTCTTCAGAGAGTTTTATAAATTCATTTATTTAATGGTTGATAAGTAACAGACAGGTATCTTGTCAAATAATCTTTTGAGATAATTACAGTTTTAATGATTAAAACCAGATTTTGATTTAACGTAACTAGAGCTGATGAACGAGAAATTTTTTTGTTGTTGATTTGATTTCAGAATGTCTTAGTGTTTGTTTGATCTTTTCCCGTATTTATGTAATGCTTAGTATTTGATTCTGTTTTGTATGAATTTCTGGTTTAACTTTGGGCTGTAATATCTCTGAAAATGTAAATAAAAACATTTCTTCAAATGCCTGGCAATAGTAATCCCTAATGTAAAATTATTATAGTTTATTGTTTCTGCCGAATTTTATATTTATTTGCAATACAAGCCTCATTTGTTCCCTTAATACCCACATTTCTTTTCTGAGTGTGATGAGTATGTTTTTTGTCTGCCACAGTTCAGTGGTCAGAACTTCTTACACATAGGAAATAGGATACTTTTTAAAAATTGAACTTAGGCTTCCATTTCTGATTTCTGATATGTACTCTAACTACTGAAACTCACTAATTATAAAATTGAAACTGCAGTTAAAATGTAAAGATTTGCTGTATGTTAGTCTCTGACTGACACTAGCAGTCAGTATAAAACTTCAGAGAGGTTTACTTCTCTTTTTCATACATTTTTTTCTTGGTTTTTCTTTGTATTTTTTACCAGAAGTCTTTGAACTGAGTCTTTGAAGTTGAATTCTAACTGGAAATATTTTTCTAGCAATTTGACTTACATTTCTGACAAGCTTTCCTATGAAAGGACTCTACACCAGATTTGGCATCGAGTGTGTCTGGAACAGAGAGCAAGCAGTCTGTACTCTTTGGCCAGGAAACCAATTCTAGGTAACTTTTAAATAACACTAATTGTAGCGAAAAGCTTTTACTGACAATGGATTATGTTTTGGAATAAGTATTTCTTCATCTGTAGTTTTGGGTTTCTGTCAGATTTACCAGCAGTGCAAAAGCTTGCATATACCGTTGGCTGGAGACGAAATCCTTTTATTTAGGAAATGTCTTGGCAGTCCTCATATCCTGCTACGTCTCCTTGCTCATTAAAAATTATAGAAAATTAATAACCAAAAAAAAGCTGTAGATAGTTTTTAGGTTTCCTGTATCCACAGGAATGTTGATTATGCTCTTGGCTTTCAGCCTTTATCGCTGTTGTTTGGTCGATTATCAGTCTTCCTTGTGGTACTGAATTAACATGATGTGTTCATCTAATAGTGGCCAAGGTAATGCAGTAAAAGAGGCGCATAGAGTATGGTGTAGCTTTTACTATTGGTTCCTTGTGTTTTATATGTAGTAGTGTTTACAGTCTGAAAAGATGAACCCCTGTTAATTCCTAGTTTTTATGATCCAGAATGTGCCTGTTAAAATGAAAAAAAGAAAGGAAGTTTCTTAATCTGTTAAATACTAGTGCAATTGATGAACTAAGGATGAAACTAATGATTTTGATCTTAAGTATATTTTAACTGAGTTGTGAAGAAAAGTAGAAGTTCTTCATTTCACACTAATATTACAGTAAACATGAAAATTACCAGAAATAATGAATGACGCAAATTAGTATGAAGTCTCTTGTGGAGAATAGATACTTCTATAAATAAACAAGCGATAGTAAAGTTCCAAAATGTGCATGTGATTTTTGACTCGGGGTAATAATTTTTGGGTAAAAAAGGAAAGTCACAAATGCATTCCAGAAGAGTCATATGGAGGCTAGACTTGTGAGGGTAGAAGTGAATTTTTTTAAAGCCAGCTGAAAGACAGCTTATAGTAGTTCCTTAGTACATTGTCATAAAATTTTTCTGTGAAGATCTTTAAAGAATGTAAGCCACACCTTGTTTTTTTCCCAAATTTGTTACTGATCAGTCCCATTAATGCAGAAATATTTATGAAGCCTTCTAATATCTAGAGAGGTAAAACAATGATGAAATTGGAATTGATTTTATTTGCCACCAGATTTTCAGTTTGCGTTGGATTGCATTTTTAAACATATGTGGTTTTATGGGACTTGTGGACTATAAATACAAGTGAAAAGATTGTCTTATAAAAATAAGATTTCAGGATCAGAGACTTCAAGGAAAGTAAAATGACAGTCTACTAAAAATGGAACTAAAATGATTGGAAATCATAAGTGGAGATTTTAGCTCAACTCTTGTTTCAATTTGGAATTGATTACCTAGAGTAACTAAGCTAACTAATTATGGTATCTACATTAGAAGCATAGATAACCTAGCTTGCCTTTGTCATTAACAGGCAGAAGCAGCTACCAGAATAAATATTGTACCAAGATCAGAGTTGTTTCTATATTTCTGCTTCTAAATATTTGGTATATCAAATTTTGTACACACCTGCTTGTTGTACTGTCTTGAACATCAATCTTGTGGTCCAGCCCACCCTGGTTGTCCATACCAGGTCCATCTTGTGGCCTTGCTCAAACATCCCCATCTTGTTATCATTCCCCTGAGTGACCTGAGCAGCCTCTGTGGGGAAGGAGAACAGAGAAAGTCCATTGCATTCCCTGCCGTCTTTTGTGGATTTGGGTTGGGTTGGGCTTGGGCTGGGAAGGATAGGCTTCTGTTGAGTTGGCCACACTTTGGGCATTTCTTTATATTGTCTTGCCTTCTCAGGTGGAATCTAGAATTTCCTGGGGGCTTTCTGCTTTTGCAGCATTTGGGTACTGTAATATGAGTAAGAATTTCAGCTACTTTATCCTTTTCTCAGAAGACTCTACAACAAGACACTTGAAAAAGGTAAATGTAACTCCAGCTATTTCCCGCCATTCCCAATTCCCTAAGGAAACATGGGTTATGTGATCACTGTCCATCTGCATTCCTGAAAAGGGATACACTATTTTGAATGTGCCAGCCACCTCTGGCCAGATTTGGCAGGAGGCTGAAGAATATTAATTGTCAACCATTTTTCTGAGAGAATTTGAGGAGAAGAGAGAGACCTTAAGAGTACTTGCACTGAAAAGAAAGGCAGGGGCTCACACCTTCTGGCAGCAGCCAGCTGATCAGTCAGAACATGTAGCTTCACACTAGCTACAGTCTGACGTGTCTTGCTCATATGTGTAACTCTCCAGAAGTTATTAACTGCCATCACTGGCATGAAACGAAGAAAGTTGCTGGTAGTCGCAACCTGTTACTTTAAAGGAAGATGAAGAATTGACCCACAATTTTATGTTGCTGGTTTTTGGAACAGCGGTGAGAGTCCTCACTGGGAAAGTCAACAAGAATATTGCATCTGCTTATGTTAGGATAGATTTCATCCAAGAAAAGGCTACCAAACTTGAAGAGAAATTTTAAATTTTTTTTTTTTTTTTTTTACAAACCCATGTATTGTAGAATTGTAATCGCTCTTGCTGTTTATTGAAGGCTTCCTATTGATAAATGGGGAAGACAATGTTTCAGACCTGATCTACAAAGTCTAGATTTGGAAAATCTGTAAGAAAGATTGTTCCCTGGACAGGTGACAATTGTATTTGCAGAAGCTTGGCAAATCTAGATAAAGTAGGGTAACGTTATCCAGCCTGTGCTCTGTTTCTTCATATTTGTGACTTTCACCAGCTGATAAAAGGTCTGTCTCTTAAAGTGGGATTTCACAGTTCTTCCAGTTCTCCTGAACATGACTGGCTTGCATCTTTTTTAGTGTTATGTAACTGAATTTCATATATTATGGGGAAAATTTTCTTGTAGCAGATAAATTAATCTGAAAGGTGAAAGTATGCTGAAGGCAACATATTTTTGAAGAACTTTTATTCACGATCAGCAGCAATGTCTAAAATACAGGATTTTACTTACCAGACCAGATTTAAAAGGAGCTGTAAGCAGACCTCATAATTCAGAGCTATGACATTAGATCCTTTAATTATGTACCGAATTTTTCCCCTAAAACTTAACACAGCTTCAGGGATTGATGGTCTGATAGAAAGCATTTATCTTCAGGATAACATATTTAAATTTAGTCCAGAAAGCTGAAAATTTGATCTGTGACACAATTTGGTAATCTTCCACTGTCCAAATGGTTAGAGGAGCTGTGGTTGGCAGAGCAGTGACCCCTTGTGCTCCTTTTAATGAGATAATGCTCCCGTGTTCTTAAAATTTACAAAAATTATTTTAGAAGTAAGAGTGCTGTGCAGTGTTGTGATTCTACCTTTGACACCCCCCTGAGAAATGCAATCGGCAAAGGCGTCTATCTGTTACACGGATAATTGTATTGTGCTGTGGCAAAAACCATCACTGTTCATTGTCAAAAATAGGTGCGTTTTGGGCTGATGAAAGGCTTTAATGCCATCTTCTGACCATGGTTAGGAACACTCCTGTTTATTAGACTTTTGGTTTTCACAAAATTATGAAAGTAAATGTCTTGTATACTTATGGCTACCTGATCACTGCTAGAAGAGATGACTTCGAACAAAACAACTTACTGTTTTCTTGCTTGTAGCTGCTTTTTGAGTGAATGGTCCTGCGTCGAAATTTAACAAGACGTAACATGCAAGACATTCTGATTTTTAAAGTCACACTGGGAGAATTATCTGAGAAGAAGAGAGCTGAGAAGCCATAGGTTTGGGGTTTTTTATCTCTGTGCCCGTTACTGAAGATTATTTAGACTGGTCTGAAGGAATATTTTCCTGAACATACCACATCTCCCTGGTCACTGCAACTTACTGCTCTGGTAGACATACGCAAGCAAGGGCTGTAAACTCAGTGGCCAGGACACTGCTAACAACAGTAGCTATAAAAGCTCAGAATAGGATAACATTCCTATTAATAAGTTTGCTTTAAGGTCATCTTCAGCTTCATGAAATGGCATTCTCGGTGCCGTTAGTTATGGAGAAAAGAAAGAAAAATAATCTATCCAGCTTGCAGGGGAAAAATAAGTACCATGTGGTACAAGAGTTCTAACAGGAGTATAATATTCCACCCCCACACCAGCTTTTTGGAAAAGCAGTATGCCTTTGAAGAAGGTCAGAGATAACTAGTGTTGCCAGACTGGTTTTTGTCCTTTGGAATAAATACTATTCTAGTGTGTGGATTCAAGAGCTATTTATATAAGAAATGCAAATACACAGAATTTCTCTGTTCCCTGGTCCTTCCCAAAACGTAGCAGTTTGATGTCCTCCTGGTTTGTCCTCCTCCACATTGAAGTGTGACTATGATTTCTTTCCACAGCAGCCTTGGGCACCAAGGCCACATTCCAGAGAGAGACACCTAACTCTGCTTCCTTCCAGTTTCAGATGTCTTTCTGCTAATCAGTCTTCAGTGCTACCTCCTCCTGATTTTTCATTTAATTCTTATGTGGTGGATTAAATTGGAAACTCATTGTGTATTCCAGAACTGTCTTGCGATACTAACTTGAATCCAATTACAATCTTTTTTTTAAAGCAGCCTCTCTTGCCAACTATAAAAAAAGAATTCTCTTTTTTTGGAAAAAAAAAGGTGATGGACAAATGACATGCCTGTGTATGACCTGTGTAACAGCTAATCATGAACGTTTTCTGCAGCAGAGCATGCAAAGGCTTCTTATCATTCTTCCGTAATGTAAATATTCAGATGGTCTAGTTTCACAGAACACTGGCAAAAAGGAATCAACATTTTTCTGTCCTTGAAGAGTGGTTGATAGTGATAAATTAATGCCTGAGGTAACAGGTGCTATACATTATAAATCATATCACAATAAATAATCAAAAGAGCTTATTTGCGTGTGGGGGAAATAGAATATATGCAATATTATGTGTCTGGAACTAGATAGAGACAGACAGTGCATTCTTACCCTGTTCATATTAATATATTTACTGGAATATGCACTAGGAAGCCTTTCCAATACATAATAAGGCCATGAGCTTTCTTTGCTTTTCATTATCACAGAGGACTATAGAGTTTGCTTGCAGAAGAATGACTTCTGCATACAGGAGTCATTCGCTTACCTTTGGGTCATGTTTTTTGCCCGCAACAGTAAGGTTTTTTCCTACCTCTTAAATACACCCTCCTTATAACAAAGCAGGACTTCTAAACTGTATGAGGCTTTGAGTTCAATGGGGAGAAGTTAAACCGGCGTGCCTTTTCAGCTCATCCTCCAATCTGCACTGCTGGGCATTTACGCGCATTATCTTTTCGTTCATGGATAATGGATTAATGATCCCAAATTACAGAATATGGAGGCAGTCTGCTGTTGTTGCTTCACACTGCAAAGCGGAGACCTATCCTTTTCAGCCCAGCATACCTCTGTCATTTCTTTTTATTAATGTCATCAGATCAGGACCACCAGATATCAAACACTATGTAGAGGATAGTTCCTGACTGCAACCTAAGATTAGAGAGAGTCTGCAACGTCCGCCAAGTTTCTCTAAGGAAAAACTGGGATGGTACTGGTCAGACGAGGAAGCTGGGATTAGGTGGGAAAGGTCTTGCCAGGTAATCAGTATTAATTTTGCCTGAGAGGAACTTTCCACAAAGTCACCCAAAAGGCTAGTGACGGAGCTGGGAATAGGTTTATCTGCAGACACACATTTAAGTGCTCTCTCTAGTAAGGCCTACTGATAGAAAACACAAGAGAAAAGCCCTAATGCTATTTTTGCAATGTCCCTGACATGGGCTGTAGAAGTCCTTGGAGCAAATCCTTGAGTTGACCAGACCTCTGTATGAATCTCTGAAGTCTTTTAAGTAAGGGTTTCCAAGGACTTAAAGGGTCTTTTCAACTTGAAATATGGGGTTTATCAGAGTATAAAACAGAACAACTGTCTTTTAAGGAGTGGGGAAGCACATGAAAAAGGAAATAAAATATCTTGCTGATAAATTTCTCCCTGACCTGCTCATTTCCTTAGGGGTGGGTCTCAGATTTTATTCCAACTCTAATAACTGTTTGCAGCAAATTCTGCGTGCCTCCTCTAACTCCCCTAAATATTCATCTAAGTTAAATTACAACTATTTGAGGCCCCGTCCTGTACCTGCCCCTGCCCTACCATGCCCTGCTGTGCTGTTGCAGCCTCTCTGCTTTCTCACTTTGCCTCCCAGCCTTTCCCACCTTCCCTTCTTTGAAGCCTCTCTTGCTGCTGGCATGCTCCTTTGCTCTGAGGGAAGGCACAATTTTTCCTCTGTCCAGAGGAAAAGCCTGAGACTATTATCTTTTTTTATCTCTAGGACACACCTAGATTGTGTGGCATTTGTTGTGATGAGTAAAACAACAAACTTCCAGGGATGATCAAAGTGCATCTGTAGCTGTGTAAAGGCATTTTATGGGTTAGTCAAGTTAAAATCACTGCAGGTGAGCACATACGCTAATGTAAGAAACCATTTTTCCCTTGTTCAGTCTTGTCTTTCAGCATTAGGTTAAAAAGCTCAGACCAAGATAATGAGTGTTTCCTAAAGAAGTGCTGTCAGGAGCTGAAAAAAATCTTTTCTAAAAGCAAAAGTATAAATTGGCCTTTCCACACCAAAAGCAGGATTCATACTTTGCTCTGAAGAAGTCAGTCTGTAGACGATCAACTGCTTGCTGGAGAGGTAAAAAGCCACTTCTAAGCAAGGGTGGTCATGCTTTGGTTTAAGACAGTGTGCTAAGAAATCATGCAATCATGGAATCACTTAGGTTGGAAGGGACCTCTAAGATCATCTAGTCCAACCATCTGCTTAACATTGCCAAAACCACCACATCTACCTGTCTTTTCAATACCTCCAGGGATGGTGACTCAACCACTTGCCTGGGAAGCCCAATCAATGCTTGACAACCCTTTCTGTGAGGAAATTTTCCCTAATATCCAGTCCTCTAAACCTCCCCTGGTGCAACTTGAGGCCATTTCTTCTTGTCCTATGACTTGTTACTTGGGAGAAGGGACTGACCCCCACCTGTCTACAAGCTCCTTTCAGGTAGTTGTAGAGAGCAATAAGGTCTCCCCTCAGCCTCCTTTTCTCCAGGCTAAACAACCCCAATTCCCTCAGCCACTCCTCATAAGACTTGTTCTCCAGACCCCTCACCAGCTTCGTTGTCCTTCTCTGGACATGCTCCAGAATCTTAATGTCCTTCTTGTAGTGAGGGACCCAAAACTGACACAGTACTCGAGGGGGGCCTTACCAGTGCTGAGTACAGGGGGACAATCACTTCCCTAGTCCTGCTCACCACGCTAATCCTGGTACAAGCCAGGATGCTGTTGGCCTTCTTGGCCACCTGGGCACACTGCTGGCTCATGTTCAGCCGACTGTCCACCAGGACCCCCAGGTCCTTTTCTGCCAGGCAGCTTTCCAGCCACTCCTCCCCAAGCCTGTAGCGCTGCATGGGGCTCTTGTGACCTAAGTGCAGGATCCATCACTTGGCCTTGCTGAACCCCATACCATTGGCCTCAGCCCATCGATCCAGCCTGTCCAGGTCCCTCTGTAGGCCCATCCTACTCTCAGGCAGGTCAACACTTCAAACCAACTTGGTGTCATCTGCAAGCTTACTGAGGGTGCATTCGATTCCATTGTTCAAGTCATGGATAAAGATACTAAACAGAATCGGCCCCAATACCGAGCCCTGGGGAACACCACTTGTGACCAGCCACCAACTGGATTTAACTCCATTCACCACCACTCTTTGGGCCCGGCCATCCAGCTGGTTCTTTACCCAGTGAAGAGTACACCTGTCCAAGCCATGAGCAGCCAGTTTCTCCAGGAGAATGCTGTGGGAAACCATGTTGAAGGCTTTACTAAAGTCTGGGTAGACACATCCACAGCCTTTCCCTCATCCACTAAGTGGGTCACCTTGTCATAGAAGGAGACAGGTTAGTCAAGCAGGACCTGCCTTTCATGAACCCATGCTGATTGGGCCCGGTCACCTGGTGTTCCTGCATGTGCAACGTAATGACCTTCAGGATGATCTGCTCCCATAACCTTCCCCAGCACTGAGGTCAGACTGACAGGCCTGTAGTTCCCTGGATCCTCCTTTCTTAGTGGATGGGCATCACATTTGCTAACCTCCAGTCAACTGGGACCTCCCCAGTTAGCCAGGACTGCTGATAAATGATGGAAAGTGTCTTGGTGAGCGCTTGGTGAGCACTTCTGCCAGCTCCCTCGTACCCTCGGGTGGATCCCATCCGGCCCCATAGAATTCTGTATGCCTAAGTGCTGTAGCACATCCCTCACCATTTCCCCTTGGATTATGGGGGCTTCATTCTGCTCCCCGCTCCCATCTACTACCTCAGGGGACTGGGTACTCAGGGAACAACTGGTCTTACTGTTAAAGACTGAGGCAAAGAAGGTATTAAATACCTCAGCCTTTTCCTCATCCTTTGTCACTATGTTTCCACCCCCATCTACTAAAGGATGGTGATAATCCTTAGTCCTCCTTTTGTTGCTAAAGTATTTATAGAAACTTTCTTTATTGTCCTTAACATTAGAAGCAAGGTTAAGTTCTATTTGGGCTTTGGCCCTTCTATTTTTGTCCCTACATTGCCTCACCACATCTTTGTAGTCCTCGTGAGTGGCCTGCCCCTTCTTCCAAAGGAAATAAATTTTCCTTTTTTCCCTGAGCTGCAGTCATAGCTCTCTGTTCAGCCAGGCTTACATTTGAGCTGAAGTCACTGCAACGGGTTAAAATCTTTAATGTTCTTACATGAGAATCCGGAAACTTCCATTTAACTTCGTGTTGCAAATTCTTTATATTTAGGATGGCAGGGTCAACTGTAACTTTAATCTTATATGAGCCGAATTTGCTGTAAATACTAATAATATTATTACACAATGCCAGAGAAATTAGCCTTAAGAGAAAGTACACCTTAAGCATTCATCTGATCCAATAATTCCCCAAAACAGAACACTAATTAACATAATTTACAATACTTTCATGTTCATCTTCGTACTGCACTTGCTGGCTGCAGCTATTTCAGAGACGTTACTGAGATGAAATATAGTCACACACCTGAAATTCATTGGTTACTTGGTAAGATTCAACTCATCTAACCTTTGACAACTGTAGAACAACTGTTTATGTAAAAGCTTGTTGCTCCAAGTTCTCTTTATCGTTTAGAGACACTATAGCCTGTAGTTTGATTATTTTAGATGTCTGCTTTAGCACAAGGTGAATCTCACTGCAGACACCTGTATTTGCACAGGTACATCCCATTGTGCTGGAAGCACTGCAAACAAATGAAAAACTGGAAAAAAAAAACCCCAAGAAGAAGAAATTGAAACAAAGAAAACATCCCAGAGAAGCTCGCAGGTGGTGTGGTTTTTATGTTTCTGTGTTTTATCATTTTGCACAATGGAAAGACATGGCTATTTTAGGCAGATCTGAGTTTGTGCTTTGTCAAGCTAAACCTAAGAAGTCAAAGTTCCTCCTTTGGGTGGCTATCCATAAGCACATTAAAGTAGAGAATCCTCAAGCCTTTCAGACAATGACGTGTTTAGATGTAGCAACGCCTGTTGGAGTGTGCTTCACGCTACATTAACTCCTACACATATAATGCAGGGAGTAAAAAGACAGTGAAGTGAAACTCTGAACATCGAGTCCTCCCAACCATCTGGCAAACCCAAAGCTTTTGTTGCAGTTTCTGCAGTCTTTCTCTCCTTTAATCGTTAATGGAACAAGAACGTATTCATCGTGCTGAAACCAACAAATGAATCGGAACACACAAAATCCCAAATGGTTTTTAATGTAGGACAGTGTTTCTTCCATTTAGAAAATGTTTGATCTGTACGAAATACTCCAAAAGTTTAGCCTAGTCAGCAGAGTCTGGGGGAAATGCGACTTAGTGCTTTGTTTTTTGTAGAAGCTAGCAGTTCTGCTGGCGGTCTCACCAGTGCAGCCTAATGAACATAATTATCCTGTCATGCAGTGAAAGCTTCCTGTTAAGATCTCTGATAATATGGTGTAGTTCTGCTAATTTAGGAACACAAAATGAAAACACGTTAATGAGAGAGTATTGCTACTCTGAGATTACTCATCCTTCTCCGAGTCTGTACTAGCTCTCAGTACATATATAGTAACTTACAGTTTCTCCAAGGAGTTGCTAGGACTGTGGCATTTTCATAGTACCTACAAGGTGAAATATCGAAACAAAATTATATTGACAAAGGAAGAATGGTTTCTGCTTCAAAAGTTTTCCAAGTGTGATGCAGAGAAGCAGTATCCTACGGGAATGCAAAGATTCCTTCTTGCATGTTACCTAGACACTCCCATACCACAGGAATGTGCCTGCTAGCCCTTGGCTAACTCATTTAATTACAGATTTATAAGGCAATACATAATTTAATCAAAGAAATGGCTAATACAATTGTGTTTGACCTCTTTCTTTTATTAGCATATTTTATGTTCATACTTTACAATATAATAAGTTATATATACAGCATTAAACAAAATTATTAGAAAGTAAGCTTTGGCAAGATCTACAGGAAACTTTTTCATTCCTGTACATCTTTTTTGTAACAATAAAAATACTGTATACTAAATAAAATAATGTTAAATAGTCTGTGTTCACATTGGCACCATCGATTTCAAGACCCCAACTTTTCATGGCCCAATAAACATAAAAAAAAGGATTCCTGTATCTTCTTTTAAACAAATAAATGGTGTGTACTATTAAATGACACATGAAACATAGGAGGCAGTCCACTGAATAACACTGTAGTTACACACTGGCACAAGAAAAATAGAATTTTCCCTTTGCTTTTTTTTTTAATTCCCTTTTTAATTCTAGTAGTAATAGTACTAAACTGCAAATTCAGGGTCTTGAAAATCTTGTGGCAGGTTGCTGAGTCGTCAGCAGATCTAGAAATCTTACTGAAGCCTGTTGAAATGTGTATGAATTTTTCCTCAACTGCAAGACAGCAAGAATTTCACCCCTATATTAAACATCAGCTAGCTAGTTAAATGTCCAAATACACGCAGTTTGTTGCTTCGTTAAAAGAAAAGTCAAAATTCTCATCAGATTTGGCATATGCAAATTAATGCAGAGTGTGTTATGATACAAAAGAAATGGTGGAAGAAGAATAATGAGAGGGATAGGTTTTATGTTGCAGTATGTACTTCCTCTGCTATACAAATCAAGTGCTCAAAAGATACTAAATATAGATGTTAAAGGGTGATACTAAATGTTCTGCACAATTACGATACTATTGTAGATAAAATCTAGTTACTAAGTGATGGAATACTGGTTGCTAAGTTCAGGGTAATAGTTAATATTTTTTATAGTATTTTGTTCAGTCATGCATTTTGGAATTTTAAAAGTATTGCTCTGTAACCGACACATCTCAATTTAGTGGTTGCACTTGTTGAAATCTGTCATCACTCATTTTAGCTATAAATTAAGCAAATAGGTTTGGTAACAACTACCGATGTGTGGTCTGAACAAGTTTTAGAGAACTTTTAACCATGAAAATTAAAGATTAGTTAAAAGTAAAAAAATAAGGTTAATATTTGTTGTACACAAACTCACAATAATGCTTCACCTTTCGGAGGAGTTGGTTTTCACCTGTGGACTCTGTGCTCATGGTCTACATTTACAAGAGTACAGCATTTAAAACACACGTTTTCCTCTGCATTTCAAGTGTCTCTAAAGAAATCTCCTCTTTTTGCTCTTAGTGTCAAATGTGCACCACTGTCACCTGAAATTCCTTTGCCTGGAATATAATTTGATATAGAGATGTCACTACTGGAAAAATACATTTTTCATGGTAGTGGACAACCTGTTTTCCTTGCTTCTTATTTTATAACAGCAAAGAAGAGAAGAACTTGTTGCTCTCAGCCTAGAAGGAGTGACTGCCAACTTCTACTGCCCGCTTGCTAACCAGCTTGTCCTCGGCAAGCCAGCAGTTTTTTACAATTTCTGAAATGTCAGTATGGAGCAAGAGTGCATTATGTACAGCATTTTGAAGCACTTCAATCTGTAAATTACCTTGACTCTTTTTTTCATACGGTATAGTTAGTTAATGTGAGGACCGTGTATATACACCTATGCACATACTTCTAGATTCAACAATAGTAAGTATAGAAAAGGGAACTGGTTACATATTAAATGTGTTAGAGCCGATAGAAATGTACGTGCCTCGTGTATTAATTGATACGGTAGCTGTGGTACTGCTTTTGTCTGTAACTATTTAACCATTGAACGAAGCCCTGAGAAACAGGAATATTTTCAGAGAGCAGTTCAATGGCTTTCTTCAAGGCCAGGAAGGAAGGGTACCAGCAGCGTTGTCTGCACATATACTCATACACAGACTGCAAAATGGATGTTTGTGTGTCCACTTATTATCGGTAACTGTTTAAAATGGTCGCTTTGTTTAATGATGTGTTTCGTATCAAGCTTCTTGGGAGTTTTCCGCTCTTGTTTGGGTGGATGTGTAACTTCATTTTATTTAGAAGTCAAAGAGAATAGCTTCCTGTTGGCTATCGGGAGCAATGATGTGGAAGAAACGTCAATGGTCTTTTGTCCAAAGTCTTTGACGCAGTGCTTGCTGGAATCATGGTTCTTGCAGGTGATGTGGAAGCGCGGGTCCCTGGCAGGCATGTCAGGATGTCCCTGCTGGTTCAGGAGTGGGCATTGCTTGCGCCCACTCCAGAATATCCGCACACAAGGATTCGACAGCATCCAACCGCTCGATTTGCACCAGTTTGGTTAGCAGTTCTGGGATGCTGTACCCTGCCGTGCTGATGCGATCAAATAGCTGCATGCCATCTGTCATACCGCCTATCTCATCTCTCTTCAGTCCAAAGCTCTCGGCAAGGTGGCGCCACGTTTTCACTATGGCTTTCTCTGTGTTGTAGGTCGAGCTGAGCATTCGGCTGGTCTTCTCCAGGCAATCAAACGGCAGCTCCGTGGGGCTCAGACCTGCAAAGGGAGGTGTCTGTTGTCAGACGGCTCTGTGCACAACTCTGGACTATTCAAGACATTTACTAAAGTACTACAGTGTATACTGTTAGCAATAAGCACAGCTAAAAACTTTAAGTGATAGTCTATGTCTAGCTCCGAAGTTATTACTATATGTTACCAAATTAATTCTTCCCAGTGACCACAGGGTACAATAATTAGGGTGAAAAGCTGCCTGGGAAAGAAGTAGTAGATGGGTTGTATGAATTCCCATGGCACTGCCCCTTCCTTCAACAATTCACTAGCTGCTGGAAAAAGTATATTGCAACCATATCCCTAGTGAGCAGCTCCATTAATACACCTCTGCACGTCAGGCACAGTGTTTGAGCTCGAGAGACAGCTCTGACCCTTCCCTGAGTCTGTCACCAGCAGCTGCTGTAACATCTCTGTAATTGAAAGTTGCCCTTGTAGGAATGTGAGGAGTGAGGTGAAGCAATGATGCCAGATGCTTGCAAGCATAAAAGTCCCTGCAAGTGCTCGACTGTCATTACTATCACTGAATCTCTAGAGAGGATTTAACATTCATCCTGTGGGGAAAAAGCTATTTTTTTCCTGGACATTTTTTCTAATTATTCATGGTCACAGAATTGAGGAGAGAATCAGCTACAACAGTTTTCCAAAACCAGTCTTTTGCTTCTGTAATTTTCCCTGCTTCATACTCAACAGCAGTAATTTGATGGGAGATTGAGCTCCCTGAACCACAGAAAACTCAAAAGCGCGCACACATGCACACAAAGTGTACGTGTGTGTGCGGGGAGTAAATGCAGTCATGTCTTCTGTTCTGCAGGGAAATTAGTTCATGCCTCTTCTGCCAAAACAGTGCAGGTAGTTAAGTGGTAAACAGGGTTATAATACTTAAAACACCGACTTACTTGGAAACTCCAATTTTTATCCTGAGAAGCGGGACAGCATTTAAAGAAGCAGAGTAGGTTGAGACTTGTGTCTGAAATACAGTCCTGACCATCACGCTTTCATATTTGGAACTGTCTGTTATCCAAGGGACTACCAAATACATCACTCAGGTTTCCTCTGGATGGGGAATGCAGGAGCGCTTCTCCGCAACTCGGTCTGTGTGCGTGTCCCAACGTGACCCTTCCCTGCTCTCCATGGGAAGGAGGCTGGGCGCCTCTCTGGGGGAGAAGCCATGGCGTGCTCCAGCCCAAGCCCAGCCTGGACCCCAGCTCTGGGGTCAGGGCACCACGGCAGAGTACAAATCTGCCTACAGAGTGTCTTTTCTGGACGGGGACTTTCTCCTTTCCACAGGAAGGCTGCGGCCTTTCTTATTTTATAGCAAATGCTTGTGATCTAATTTTGTGCTGTTGGTAGAGGTGCAAGTTTTGTACACTCACCTTCTGCAACGTCGCATACGTTAGCATACACATCAAGTATCTTTTTCCTTCGACTTTGAATCTAAACGAGAAGATTTTCGTTTCATTAATTTTTCAGTCACAGGAGTAAACAATTAGCAAACAGCAGTGGAAAACCTGTGGGAGACCCTCATTTCATGGCACTGGGGGTTATCACATAATGTCCTCAAGAGTTCCTTTTGAAGACTCAAAGAAAAGGACACGGCAATTATTCCGCAAAGCATAAACCTATTTCTGACTTCGCTTTCCACTAATAGAGATCCTTCTTTCCATCTTCTAGTCTTTTTGTAGATCAATTACTTTTCTGCTCCAAGTGTTTGTATATTTTATTTCTCTTTCAGACCAAAGCAAACTCCTGACAATGAGGACAAATCCAATAGCACGCATGCAGGCAATTAATGCAGGGATGCCTGGGTAAGCCAGGATAGGATTGGTCACAGGGAATTAAATTCAGACTGACATTGCCTTCTTTGAGTAACCTAAGGGGACTGTAGAGGAAGGGATCTTCCTTTTTGTCATTTGACTTAGAACTGCTTAGTGCATTACCAATTAACTGTATTTTCTTCCATGATACATTGCCTGGTTGAAACATTTTACAGACAGATAAAAATTACAGATTAGTGAAGCTTTGGACAGGGAAAATCTGAGGTCCAGGGTGCTCTAGTCATTTTTGACAAGAAAGAAACTCAGACTGAAAACCTGACATTTTCCAAGCTGAAAACGGACATTTTGATACCGTTTCATTTAGCAAAAATATTCTCAAGGTTTGACTTTGGATTCAATGTGAAGTGAAAACAAATGTCAAGATGTCACAAGTTCTCAGGGACTGGAATTGTCATCCCTCTGCCAGCTCTCATTAGGACTGAGCTTTCTGAAAAGCTGTCTTTTTGATAGGAGCCTAGCATTATCTCCACAAATTTACCACTTTTCACTGCAAACCAGGCAAGAAAAAAAAAAAAAACCCTCTGCTTTTGGTATTTTGTTTTGTGGAAAGATTTTCCTCATTTTATTTGGACTCGAAAGGGCAAGGCACATCAATGACTTGGATTAATAGACTTGCGGCTGGAGACCACAAAGCGGCTGCTCCACCCGGACAAAGCCTGGCTCGCAGGCGCAGGCACTGTGCAAGTGCGCTGCATTGCCAGGCAATGCCATGCAGATGCTGATTGTAATTCACATATTCTTGGTATAATTTACATGTGCTTCATCAATTGTGTTGCTATTGTAGGCTTGGATTAGCTGTTTTAGAACCTCGTAAACAGGAAATTTTCCTTTAATGGGGTTTATTAAAACTCCTTCTAAGCAAACTATCGGATGTTTATTTTCATTCTCTCATTTTTAGGGCAAGGAGTTCCGTGCCCATGAAGAATTATGCGGAAATTTGCTCTTTTTACCAGAGCCAGAAGATGGGGGTTTTTTAAAGCTTATGCTGAAAGCAAACAGGTAAAGTTGAGTCTGACGATCCTCCATGTGGTAGCTCATTGCATTACGGTTTTTAACAAGTAAGGAGCAGACTTGGGTAACAGCAGGTGTTGAACTGTCTTTATCCTCATCCAACAGCTACTTAATACTCTTTCCTGTACCAGAAATGTTACTTAATCTCCCGGAAGCAAATTACTGCTTTTCTAATGTCTGGCAACTGGCTTAATTGTGACATCTTAGGTATGGAGCAGAGGACCTTGATGCAGTCTGCACTTTCATTGAAAACTTTGTCTTCAGCCTTGTCAGCAGGCTTCAGTCCGTGAGTAGGTTAGAACAGAAAGTCTGGAAGAAATAGTTCACGCTTACAAGCTATCTATCTGTGCTATCTATTGCTGTGCTTACAAGCTACCTATCTAAATCACGCTGGAGAATATATCTACTATAAATGGTCTCTAGAAGGTAAGCCACTTCTTACTAAACTTTCTGATTTCATGCATACCCAACTTGTATTATCCAATTTTAAGCCAGTGCAGACAGAAGTACGATAAAGTTGGATATTTAGAAAGACCTCAGAAAACTGGGGTTTAAAATGTGGGCATTGGAGTAGTAAGTTATTTTCAGACAGTCGTAACTGTCTATAACTAGAAAAACATTTCTTTTGTGTTGAGACTTCGTGTGTCTGGTCTCAGTTGAAAAATGAGCTATTTTAGAAAGTTCGATCTGAACCAATTTAAACAACTATTTAAACCATGAAAAGATGCATTTTCAAACCTTTCTGTTCTTAAAAGCTATATGGCCTTCGACATTAACGATGCAATTTTGTCCTAGGTATTGCCATTTTTAAATTATTTTTGAAGTACTAACCCCTCCAAAAAATCTGAGCAGACGCTTTCTTTTTAAGGATAGTTTCACGTTAATATAAACTAAAAAGTTGTGTGGGTGAGGTGTGGCCTTAACTATGCCTTGAAGTACTCCAAGTGAGATAAACCGCCCTGAGCAGTACACGCTCAGCAGGAAGAAGCAAAGGCCTTCCACAGCAAAAAACAAACACTGAGTTTGCAGTGTCCTTCAGAGCACCGGCGTGACCTTCAAAGCCCGTGTGTGTTTTTCAGAATTACACACGAAACGCAAGCACAACACCGGATATTATTGAAAACTCTGTGCCGTGGAAATACCAATGCTACTGGGTCAAGGTACTCGGCTGCTAAGCTGTCGTATGAACCCAACCATGCTGCTACATTATTTTTCTGCCTTGGATTTTCTGTGGTAAATGTAGCATTGGGATTAGTTATATTACCATTAGCTATATTGGGGGTTTGCTTTTATTTGTGTTATCCTTCTTTAGACTATGAATTATAATACTAAAAAAAGCAAAGTTGTTACTCTTGTAGGAAATTCGGGGGGTTTTCAGCCCTGAACAGTATATGTGTCCATATATGTCACTATGCAAAAGAGATTATATAATAAATTTGTCTGGAGAAACTCTTGTAAATTAGACTGCACTATAATACAATTTTGTGGGTGATCATTTGTTTCTTGTTTTCTTAAAAAAAAAAACAAAACCCAACACAGAAAAATCCTCTCAATTTTTAAATCTCAAAATAGCCTTACCCCAGTTGATTTATTGCTTGTAGAAGATTTATCCCTGGCCAAATGTACTAAAGATAACAAGCATCTCTCTGGAGTCCCTTGCTTGTCAACTGCAGCTTCTTCATCACTATCCATACTACGGCTTAAAAGTCGTTCGTTCTCCGAAGATGCATCATTTTCACTGCAAAATGAAAGATTCAGTTATATTAGTGAAGCATGGGTTCACTCCAATCATCTCCTTTTTCCTGTCCCAAAGTAATGGAATAAAAATGTTTTCCATGTTTTATAATGTCCTTCCTCCGAAATCCTGTGACTGTAACTGCACTCACCTGCCCAGGCTGTATGTAGGATGCCCACCAAGTTACACAGTCATGCATATCTTGCAAGGATCTTTTTATAGAGGGATTTTCCACTGAGGACAGTGTTTAGCCCACCTTAATCAAGTTAGGCAGCCAGGTTTGGCCACCAGGCAGACACAAGGTGAAGAAAACTATCCCATCGTGCCACCCAGATGATGCTATGGACAAGGAGTTTCCCTGAGGCCCAGAGGTGCTATTTTTGCTCCCCTTGTCTGAAAGTGAAGGGGAACCTTACTAAGGGCATCTATGTGAGAGTAACACTCAGGTCCCAAAAACGGACCGCTCAAAAGAGGATATGGAGCCCCAAGAGCTGTTGAACTGGACACAGAGGAAGTGGGAAGGACACAGGTCTCTATTTGGTAACTTCTGTCATCCTCTCCTAGAAAACGGAGGGAAAAAGCCTACTAAGGCATCTAGTCTTTTCCCTGCTGCAGTGAACTGCCAGCATACCCGTCTAATTTGTTCTTCATGTATTCCTCTGTACCGGGATGAATGGTAAGTATGTCCCTTCCCTGCTTCAGTCAAACTGGAAGCATGTTTATTTTTTACCCACCTTTTAACAGCTTTAGCTGGAGTTGCTGTAAGTTTTTCAAACTCTTCTTTCTCAGAGAATATCACAACATTATCTGCAGATCAACGATTAGAGAAATTTAAATTGGCAATGAGTTTCCAAATCAGCGTTTTGTCTCAGGAGTTGGTTCTGCTGGCAAATTTACTGCAAACATACATCTCTCTTCTACTTTTTTAATTGCTATCAGAGGATTAAGTGACATTCTGGAAGTACACAAACTATTATACACAATTATTTAGTAAACTGATGTGGATTTATACAGTTCAAAGAAGAAATTGTAATTAAGAGAATTGTGTTAAATTATTCAAGCTTAACGTTGTCTTGCACAGAAAAAGTAAAACTAAAGGAACTCAGACCTTGCACTTCTTTCTTCTCTTCTTGCGTGTTAGCCTGAGCTTCGACATTTTTTACTGAGTGGCTCTTGCAACAGGCTGGAATATAAAAATGTACAACTAATTACTCTCAGAAGCTATCTAAAAATAGCATTTGCAGATGAAATTTCATGTGCTGAACAATTACCTTGAGCAGAAGGTTTTGTTTTCACAATGTAAAACATGATGATGAGGACAATGGCAATAGCCATTATGAAGATGGTAGACATTGCAATTATAAGAGCTGTAGCCAGATGTCCTTGTCCTGAAAGATCTGCTGAAATAAACAAAAAAATATTTTCATAAAAGAGCAACTCAGGATCAGAGAATAGTCAACAGTTTGTGGTCTGCTCTACACTTACATTTTATATACTTATTTAGTTGATCTTAGTCTTGGTTACTTGTTAAGCATTGAAAAAGTTGGTGTTATATCTTAAAAGCAAACTAATTAACAGCTTTTCAAAATTGTGTTATTTATGCTGCAATAACCAGTTAACAGTATTCATAAAAATATTTGATGACATGATCCACCAGATACAAAGGTGTAGGAAATTATATTATCTGCTAACAGCATAGAAAGCTATATGTAAGTAAGAGTGGCAACTTTCCTAACACTATTCTGTGAAATAGCATTGAAGAGGAAAAAAAAACCAACCAAAAACGAACCCAAAAACATGGGGAGGAGAGACTGTTGATAACTACGGCTGCCTCAAAAGTTGGTGGTAAAAAGGGGAACACAATGCATATGTGGAAGGACTGATGTTTTCCAAACCGAGACATAAACACAGCATGGCTAGAAGGTGAATTTAAAATAACATATGTGAAAAGGTGTTCAGAAGCAGAACTTGGATGTAAAAGACTGGAACTGAAAAGCAACAAAAGGATGCAGAAAATGACAGATATGATAAAATGCATGAAAACTTTAATTTTTCTGAAAATGTGATCCTCATGATCATGTTTCCAGACAATACCAGGAAGATCAGCATTGTCAGTACCTCATTAACTGCATATTTCCTGTTGCGTCTGCTCAGGTTCACATATTTGTAAAACTTAATAGTCATGCTGGAGAACTGTTTATGTTAGCTCAATAAGAGACTGGCCATATTTGTGCATTAGATTATTTTCACCAGTCTAAGCTAAGCTTTGCTGAGGCATAATGCTATTTTTGTATGGCTACAAATAATAATCAAAATTTATTGCTGGCATTACTGAGTACAGTTCAAATCCAGTTTAAGTCCAACTGATTGAAACAGTGGTGCTGATTAACCAAGAAACAAAAATTAATCCTGAATTACTTTTAATAGCAGCTTTAGAAATCTGGAAATAGCAGCAATGAAATTCACAATAGATATTTTCAGTTTGGTTGCACTTTATTGACGTTATTTTCAAAACAAATAGCTGCTAAATTAAATCTGTGAATGCATTCTTACCTTTGTGAGCATGCTGGTAAGGTGAGAAAGTGCTTGTGCCCGAGGTACTTGGGAAAATGGCTGAAATGCCAGAGGTCGCCCCCGCACCTGGAATATAAACAGAAATGCCATAAACTTCCAGTTACTTTGTCCGGTCAAAGCAATACTCTGGCCCAAGAAAACGGAGCCTTTACTTAGCTTGATTGCATTTCTATCACGTTGACAGTTGTGTTACAGAATACATTTTTTTATCCAGAGGGAGGGGAGAAAGCCAAAGCTCCTGAACGGTTCTGAACTTAGAAGAAACCCAAGCATCTTCAAACACACGCACAGGGCCAACTGTTACACATGGGTTTCCGTATTACAGATCTGTCCTGGCTTTTCCAGGATCCAGCTGATGACTCAAACTCTTTAAAAGCCCCGCTCCATTATTGGCAGCTGTAGACCCCAAGTCCCAGCTGGTAGATTCAGTGTACCAGTGCTTCTCACAAGCATCCTTCACCAGCAGGATCGTGGTGAAACTCCGAGGGCGTGCTAACCCTCATGACCCCACAGGAAAACCTGGGAAAGGTGACAAATTATACTGTTGAATGCCTTTTTGTTCCACAGAGCAGAAAACTATCATAAAATTGAATATTAGAATTTCCTGCGATCTATCTGGGCAGTATGTTTCTTACGATTCCCCTTGTCAGTCCAAATCTGTATTCTGGAGAGGGGGGAAATCCACAAAAACAGTGAAATGAAGAGCTTAAAGAACTTCATGCTGGCAGAGGAGTGAGATTGTCCAATAGGGGTTTCCATATCTAAACTCTACAGTTAAGTTTAAGAGCTTAAAAGTTAATGTTAATCATTCAGATGGTGTCATACACTTGAGTTTTTAAAGCAGTAAACCAAGTCATAAATTAACATATTTTCACAATACCAGACAATACCGGGTATTATTTGGAATAAAGGCTGTTGGTGGGAATGCTTTCATACAGGATGGTGTTGGCATACCATTGCAAAACAGAATAAAAACATCAGGGTTGGGAGAAAACTTTCTCTTCGTTCTCAAATAAACTTTAATATCATTGCTAAGCAGGTTATGCAACAGCCACTATCAGCAGACACTGAAAAACATCTTCTGGCTTGGAAGGGTATGAAATCCTTCCTGCTTTGTATTAGCTGTCTATGGAAAAAGTCCAGTGATAATTAAATTCAGCAGACCTAAAGGCGAAAGACTGTCCCTGTCATCTGCCAAGGTGCACACAGCACACGGCTCCACAAGCTAGTCTGGCAACTGGAGTAGCTGAGAACTAACCCTGCCATTCTTTTGACCTAGTAAATATTACAAGAAATGAAACCCACCAGGTAAACTTGACAGGAAATTAAGTGGTCTGGAATGGTCTGAGAAATGTTCCATGATTAAGAACAAAGCAATATACATGTTCTTCAAATTAAGAGCAATGTTTTCTAAAAAGAAAAAGAAAGTATTACCTAACATAAAATGTGGCTGCACGTAGTGAATGAGAAATGTACACTCTTAAAGTGGCCACAAAGTATGAGTTGCAGATGTCTTCAACAGGCATTTTCTTTAACAATGGTAAAACTTCTTTCAAACCTCATTTGTTGGAAGGAAATGGATTCATTTACTATAATTTCTTTCTTTTTGCAAACTGAAAAAGTGTTTTCATATACTAATTTGTTAATTCAGATGCTTTTCCTATTATGTAAATGACAGGCAGATGACGTACGTCTTGCCTCTGGTCCCTTCTCTGTGACAAACTTCCTTCTAGGAAGAATTAGTTATGAGCTCCAGAAACTGCAATATAGCAGTAGAGCATCTAATTATCAGTAGATGAAGATGTCTCCTCCTCCATGTACTGGAGGTTAAAGGCAGGTAATTTGTTAAATTTTCAGTAATTCTTCACAAAACTGAAGTGAATCACCTTTGGTCTTGACCTATATATTCACTCATCGCAGCTGGACAATGCAGGAAATTTAGTAAATGGCCAATACTTTTCTTCGTGCCCACAGCTACCCAGGTTACACCTTTTTTTGCAGTCCCCCTGGCAAATCCAGTCACAGCCAACTGCAATTCTGCGCTGTCCTTGCAAGCTGCAACAAGTCAACAATAGCGCTTCTTACGCCGCCTTTCAGTTTAACACCGGCAAGCCATGCTGCTCTGTCTGCACAGACTTTGTCTAACAAGCTTCAGCTCGTCTCCTCCACACACAAGTTTTCTCAAACTCCCCTCTCTCTTTCTTTTCCTTCATCTGAAATACATAGCCATTGAAGTATTTTCTGCCTAATCAGTCTTTCAATGTTTTAGTACTGTTAAACCTCATGTTTTTCACCTGTCTGCAAAAGGAAGTCGAGCCTTCCAAGGTGGGAATCACGGAATCACTTCAGTTGGAAGAGTCCTTCAAGATCATTGAGTCCAACCATCAACCCAACACTGCCGAAGCCACCCATAGACCATGTCCCTCAGCACCACGTCTACCCCTCTTTTCAATACCTCCAGGGATGGCGATTCCACCACCTCCCTGGGCAGCCTGTTCCAATGCCTGACAACCATTTCTGTGAAGAAATTTTTCCTAATATCCAATCTCAATCTCCCCTGGTGCAACTTGAGGCCGTTTCTTCTTGTCCTATTGCTTGTTACTTGGGAAAAAAGACCTGCCTCCACCTCGCTACAGCCTCCTTTCAGGTAGTTGTACAGAGTGATAAGGTCTCCCCTCAACCTTCTCTTCTCCAGGCTAAACAATCCCAACTCTCTGAGCTGCTCCTCATAAGACCTGTTCTCCAGACCCCTCACCAGCTTCGTTGCCCTTCTCTGGACATGCTCTAGCACCTCGATGTCCCTCCTATACCGCAGTGCGCAAAACTGAACACAGTACAAGTCACACAGGAGCACATGGCACAAGAACGGTAAGGAGGAAGGTCATCCATTCTTCAGTCAGCATCATCGTCACGCTTTGCCTGGGTCTACCCCACATCAGGATATGGCATGTTGCCCCTGCCACGCACATACACACACACACCTTTCCCATGCATAGGAGCAAGTGCCTTCAGCTCCAGAGCCTACGTGCAGAGTTTTCTTTAAGTTTCACGGGAATGGGATCACATTGTTTGTTCTGCCGTGCCTGTTGTGGCAAAATCAAGGCTGGTGCTGGAACATGATGGCCTTTTACATATGCCTAGGTGGGAGTTAGTCGTTATGCATATTTTAAGCCTATTATCAAATTTAATAATTTGGCATATTCATTATGAGCCAAGATTTTTCTTTAGATGTGGCTTAGAGGAAAGTGCCAAATCATGCACCTGCACTACGAAAGGAACCAAAAATGCCAGTTTCTGCAGCAGTTCTGCTCATATCGTCTTTGTGTGAGCAAAAAGAAACAGAACACATAGCTGCTGCTTTTTCCCCGTCCAGCAGTACACCGTGATTGCAATGTCAGTTGTTCCTGTGCACATCCAGTTTTGCATCCTGATCGCATTATTAATTCTGGTTCCAATATAGATGACACCTACATAACCTATAAAGACATAGATATATTTTGGGCAGAGACATCCTAAGGTGCTACAGCACAACATATGGAGACAACTTCATTTTAAGCACAACAAAAGACTGATAGGTGTAATATAGCTGTGCAAGAGTGGTTTATATTCCTAGACACCTGTAAGTAATATTGCAGGAATGTGATAAAGACATTAGGATAGAAGTTTATCACTGAAGTTTTGTCAGCTTTTGCTTTATAAACATTTTTATTCAAAAATTGTGATTTAGTTATAACTTTCCTGGAGTCTAGATACAGTTTGATTTAGAAAAACATACTTATTGTTTAAAAGAACAATTGAACTTGTAGTCACATTTGAATGTTTGGGGTTTTTCGGCTCAAAAGATAGCTTTAACTTAAATTGCCGTGCAGTCAGCCCTTTGTCCTCACAGTGAACAAATGCTGGTCAATAAAATCATTTCTTTTTTGTTGTTTCAAAGAACCTTTCCGCTTTATGTAACAGGGCTATTGCAGTTGTGCGTGTGTCTCAAGCCAGATTTACAATAAGAAGTGATGAACAAAACTACCAGATTTGTGAGAGGAGGAGGGCACAGGGAGGGGAGGTTTTATCAACATGCCCCTTTGCAAGTGTTTGTGAGGGAATAAAATCTGGTGCCGCGGGAGACCATATGTGCTCCTGACATATGTGTCTGTGGGTGTCAGCTTTACTGGTCCATGCAAAGGGCTGCTGCTCATAGCTAGCAACAGCTTTTTCTGAAGTTTATTTAATACTTAATGACATATTATAAAAACACCCAAAGTGTGTATACAACAGACTATCAGAGTGATCCCGAAACAAGAAGTGTTTAAAAAATGCCTTTCTGTACATATGAATCTCTTCCTTGCCGCTGAGTGCAGCTTGCTTTCTCCTGATGCATCCATCCCTCGTCTCACAGCCACGGTCCATTTATGAATGGCAATGCGCGCTCGTGACTGCCAGCTGAGCTGCCAGTGCCACCACTGAGACTGTTTTATGGGAGGGAAGTTAAGACAAAGCACATAGGCAAATAAATGGCTAGCAGCCTGGAATATGAGTGGAAAAATAAATTATATTGAGTTGAAATTCAATAAAAGTAGACAGTTTATGGCTGACAAAGTAATCCGAAACTGGATTATAACTAAAGCTAGTCACAAATAAAGACATAGATATTTAGAAAGCAGAGATCAGAATTTTCAAATTAATATAAATCTGTACTCAGATTTTAGTTCCAAACTCAAGGAAAAACACTTCATATGGAAACCGTGCACACTTGGAAAGTCATGGAAGCTGAAGCAGCAGCCAAAGCCAAGCCACTGACTCTCTAAGTCGTCTACATGTGACTTCAGTAATGAAACATTAACCGACCCTGCAAATACTGCAAATCAGTAATAACAGCATATGCTGGACAATGGAGGATTGCCTGACCGCTCTTCAATTTACTGTCTTTTATTTTCAGGGGACATACAGAATACTATAAGGTAAGTCACTCTAATGTTTCCTAGAGCCACAGGTAGATACTTCCTTTAGCCTAGGTACTCATTAAACCAGGAAGAGCATGAAGTAAATTAATTCCTGAGATTGACCCTTCTAAAAATGGTGACAGCAAAGTTCCCCCAGACTTTTATTTTTGATCTGATCATTCTCACTGTAAGTAACAACTACCCTTCAGACACATAAAAGGAAGTATTTTAGGCTGTTGTGCTGCCTGCAACGTCTATAATTCTATTTCTCTCTCCCTTTATTTTGCCAGGGAAGGGAAAGTGGTGATGATTATAGGCTTCATGGCCTTAGTCCGACAATTAGTTTGCCTCTGTTGTAGTTTTGTTTAGGAGACACTGGCAGCTTTGATCATTGCACAGCACGGGAAGGTCATAGGCACACGCTTCATGAATTAAACCTGCCTCCAGGAATTCAGTGCTATCCCCCCTTTCTCTGTGCAACACAAGTAACAAGCAATAGGACAAGAGCAAACAGCCTCAAGTTGCACCAAGAGAGGTTTAGATCGGCTATTAGGAAAAACTTCTTCACAGAAAGGGTTGTCAGGCATTGGAACAGGCTGCCCAGGGAGGTGGTGGAATCGCCATCCCTGGAGGTATTGTAAAGGTGGGTAGACGTGGTGTTGAGGAACATGGTCTAGGGGTGGTTTTGGCAGTGCTAGGTTGATGGGTGGACTCAATGATCTTAAAGGTCTTTTCCAACCTAAGTGATTCTGTGATTCTGGGATAATTGCCATTAAAACGCTACTGCAGTGACTTCAGAAGCATCAGAAGGAAGAGAATGGACCCGCAAGGAGCTGCTCTTGCCTTTGCCCCGCACCCTGGTGGCCAGGCTGTACAGGTGGGGGACAGCTGCAGCCCTGCAGGTGTTGCAGCTTGTGCACCTGGGCAGAGCGATGCTGCAGAATCCTGCAACGTTTCCCACGGGTGGATGGTGCTCACTGTGGGGAGCTGCAGCTCCAGCACAGGTGAAAACATCAAAGTCACTGGAGTTTTCTTTCAGGAGAACTGCACTGGGACCAGGTGCCCTCCTAGGAGACAGTAAACCCTGTATTTGCTTCCCAGTTCTCTCCCCTTGAAGGTTTATGGCTGAGGCTGGCCAATTTTGTCCTAAGATTAGGTTCCTTTCCTAATATAGACAAACCCTAAGGGGATGAGGATTAGGCCATACCACCAGCGAACAATAAAGCACTGCCTTCAACATTTCTCCCATTCCACATGTGAAGAGGAATGGGGTGTTCAGAGATCAAACAACTCGGAAAGAAAAAAAAAAAGAAGAAAAGTTTGTTAGCTCTAACTAACAAGCTATTCATTTGTAAGCGTAATTTGAAACAGAAGGAAAAAAAAGTCCTGATGTTGATCATATTACAAAAGGACAAAACTGGCAAAGAAAGAAAATTAGTGATATTACAAAGAAGGGAGAGTTAAAATAAAAATCTCTGAAAGAATTATTTTTCAGTAATACAAGTGTTCTTGGCATTAAGCTTGTTTGTGTTAAGCATTTCAATTAAGGAGGATGAGTTCTCAGTCTTCAGTACATGGGTATGGATGTGACCCCCAGATTACAGCTTACACGAAGCCATCAGCCTGTTAGTCAATTGTTCCGTCTCAGCTGTTTAGTTGTTTTTGAAGTTCTAACGATATAATAACAAAAATTATCTTTTCTGTTTCTAGATGCCTTTTGCTTTTCAGTAATTAAAAAAATAGCTTGACTACATATGTTTTCCTTTGTTGTTTTTCTTTTGCTTTCTTTTCTTTTTTAAATTTTCCTAAGCCATCATCGCTAGATGTTAGACTCAAAAACTTACTCAGGTTGATTACTGCATCTTTTTTCATATAGACAACCAGCAAAAAAGGTGAGAGGAAATAACAGTATTTTGTGCCCATGTAAACTTAAGAATATATACAGTAGCTGAAAAAGAGAACCCTCAATCAATTGCCGAAGTTCTCTAGATCAGTAACCTGTGAGTGGAAAAAGCTTTGCATATTTGATGTAATTGTCTAAGTACGACTTCAAAGTAAATGTTCTTCAATTTTTTGCAGCAGGGTTTGATTTTGTTTTCCTCCATCGTTTTTGAACTGGAATGGCAAATATCAAAGTTTGAACAGAAGAGCACAGTTAATATACATAAACTGATAGAGAATTGCAGCTGCTAAAAGCCAAAATCTCTTCCAGCAGTAACTGTGTGTCTCTGCTAGAGAAGCTCCATGTAGGTTTAAGTGTTCTGTCTTTTGCATATACTTTTACATTGGATAAAAGGAAAAAACCACAATGAAAACACTCAATGTAGTCAGAGGCCTCAAGTAACTCCAATTCCAGAGGTGTCAACAGAAAATCCAGCACCATTAACTGTGGGAAGCCACATCTTAAAGTGGTTTGGTGCTCATTACCTTCATTCTTTGATTTGCATCGGAAACCTGCCTCCGCTACTTTTTGCAGTGCTGCTGTTTATCACAGAGGTATCGTAATCCAATTTACTGTCAGCAAGAGTCACTGATGGCTCATGATCTGCTTCACGCACAGCTGAGGGTCTCACAGCTTTGATGTTTTGGCCCTGTGCTCCTCTGTGCTTAGCAGACCGGTCCTGAGGCTCCTACACAGTAGGCTTGAGGGACCCACATGCTGAGAACCCAGAAGTCTTCCGTAGGAGTTTCACAGTGCACAAGACATGAAAAGCTGCAGTCTTTACAGAGATGTTTACCCTTTTCCCAGTAGGAAAAAGCCTTCCTTGTACACAACGCACATCCTCATTCTCACGCATGCACAGCCCCTTCCCCACACGTGCCCATTGCCCGCAAGCTGCCGCGGAAGCCTGGTATTCCTCACAGACTGCTCCCATCCTTCAGTCCAGAAAGAGAGTTTCAACAGCGTAACCTGGTGATACTTTTGCCTCAGTTAAATCTCTGACATCCGTGAAATGTCTCCCTTTCCTCCTCCTCCTCTTTTCCATGCTGTTTTGTGCTATTTATGTCTCAAGTCCCTTGAGAGGAAAAAAAAAAATAAGGTGTCACAGGCCCATCAGGGAATTTCTTTCTCTCTTCCAGTCCTTTTTATACTAATATTTCCAGATGCTGGGAAACGGGGTGTTCATCTTGTTTCCTCAGCCATTTCAAGGTTTATTGACTGTGTAGGAGATGAAAGTTGCACAGCAGGCTCTTGCAGTTGAAAGCTATTTGTTTACCCTTTGATCAAACCCAAATACTTTTCTGCCAGACATAATGTATCGCCAGGCAAATTCCCTGAGCAGGTTTCCATGCAGCGGCACACACCCCCTGCTTCGCTCTCCTTCTGGCCCTCCATAACACCGAGGCCAGGCACTTCCCCAGCAAGGTATTTTTCCAGCTGAGGAGAGCACTGCTGTCCTCCAACCCTGTCCCAAACCCAACGGAGGCCGGAAATGGGATTCATCTGCCCTCATTTTTCTGTCTAGAAGTGTAAAGCCAAAACTGTCTAGAAGTGTAAAGCCAAAACTTGTCACCCCCTGTTTCCTATGTTTCTGTAATTTGCCACCGTTGCTTCCCTGCAACCTGTTGGACCACCTTTCTCCAGCAGGGTCCCCTATGCAGGACTGTTTGAAGAAAATGCAGCTCTAGGGAAGAGGTGCCCTGGCAAAGTTTAGGCTCCTGAACACTGTTCAATGCTATTTTGAAGTCTCAAGAAAGGAACGGAAGATGCCTGGGACCAGCTGGAGTTCCCTAAGGGCTTCTGGGTCCTCCACCACGAAAGCCAGAGGGGTGAGCAAGGAGTGCCATTACACAGAAGTTGTTCTGCATGGAGGAACCATTCCTACCAAAGAACTGGTATTATCCTTCTTATGACAGAAATTGCATGCTCACGTCAAGGGTATGTGCTCAGAGTTTGGAATTTGCAAAAAATTATGCCGTTGAGCAACACTGACAGGACACCTCTTTGCTCTGACTGGTATAATCTGATGACAGTGAAACATAGGAGGCATGAAAAGGATTTATTTTTAATCATTTGCTAATACCAAATTTTATGCTGCCTGCCACAACAACGGTCTCTCAAGAGGTTCCTGCAGCAAGGCCGATTTTCCATCTGGAGTACAAATTATTGCCTGTGAGTTAGGGAGCTGCCATCCCAAACAGGGTCCAGAGGTTTAGACACCATAAACCAAATTACCTGGGCTTAGCGATTTGAGGGAATTGGATTTTAAGAAGCTTTCCCACTTTTTGCACACTTGTAATGAAATGGTTGGTTTCATAGACTTGATTAAAATGGTAATGTTTACTCTTTCTAGGACTAATGTTTTTTCCTACCTTAGTACCCAATTTGTCGGTTTATGCACCTGCCCAAATTCCTCCCAAAGATAATATATATTTATTCCTGTATTTGTCAAGTTGAAAATTGCATGCGGTTAATCAGTTGTGCAATTCATACTTTCCTCATGGAGCTAAGCACATTATATATAGTATCTGCCAGATATCCCATAAAAGACAAAGATTTGTTTATTGAATTGAGTAATAGCCGTTAAGATCTTCTGGTAGTTCCATGCCAAATCAGTAAGCTACAACATGTTTGATTCTACTAAAAACCCATTTCAACACGCGTTTGAGACAGACCGTCAGGGCTGAGGAAGTTACTCGTTCCTGGCTATCGGCTAGCAGCGGGCACGGTTGTATTCCCATCAATGGGGCAGCCAGCCTGCACGTGCATGCAGGAGAAGACGCGTCCGCATCCTTTTACCAGGTAATCTCATCTCCCACTGAGATTCCTAACCTCATGTTTTCACTTACCTCTCCACCTTCTTCCCACATCTCACATTTGGGACCTCCCTAGCACCTGTACCTCACCTCACCTCCTAATACAGACCTTATCTCACCCAAACCACGCTCACCCTGCCCTCGCCCGCTCCCGCTGTCCCAGGCAGAAGCGGACATCTCGAGACCGGGGGCATTTCTGCAGCCAAGCGGGGTGAGCGGCCGTAGAGTGGATCAGCCGCTTTGCATGCAGACAGTTCAGGGAGACGCCTCCACCTGGGTTGGTAGCGCTCACCAGGAGCTGTGTAATTATCCCCACGGCTCATCTGAGCTCCTGCTCTTTAGGAAAGGCGGTAGCAGTTAATGACCTATCCTCCTTTGAAGTGGCTCACAGAGCACCGACGATACACAGTTCAGCAGCATCTGAACTAAGTAATTGCTCTTTATGTACACTAATAAATGCTCAGGGACTTTTGTGTCAACTTCTTCCGAATCAAGCTGGCAAAATATTGCAATTCTTTTTCACGATAAATACTTTTAAAAGAACAGAACACGGACAGAGTTTTGGTTTCAGATGCATCAGGTTTCTCTAGGGGACTGCCCATTTTTAGATGATTTTCTTTGTTTGTTTGCATTTTTGGGGTTTTTTTGAAGTTTTTTCTCCTTATCTGCTCCAGATTCTCTGTGGGGGTGTCAAAGTAATTTGTTCATTCAGAAAGAATCTCATTTTTCCTTTTTCTCATGTTCTTTCCCCCCTAAAGGAGAAAGCATATGCAACATAAAGGAGAAAGAATATGAAAAGGTATGATGCACCTTTACTAGGATCTAGAAAGTGTCCCATGTTTTCTTCATAGCTGAACTGAAACTGAATTAAAAAAATACACATTTTGTGTCTTCCTGTACCTACTGGTTAAGGAACCATAATAAGTCCTGTATGGGATGTCTTAACAGATGGAAACTGGAGCAGAACTGAACAACAGCAGGTCCTAAAATCAAAGGTTCTGTTGTCTCCCCACATGTTCAGCATTTGCTCCCTTTGTCGGCAAGGCTAGTTGGAAGCAGAAATTGCTTTACTGGAGATGGACTTATTGTTTGAACATCATAATCATCACTGAAGGACTTCATAATGAGCTTCCAGATGATTCCCAGTCAAAACCAGATGAAATGAATAGAAATCGCCAGACACTTACATTCCTTGGTGTTAGGAGGCGCCAACAAGCATGAGTAGCAAACCATCCCGTATATGTTTCGAGGTCTGTTTTCCAGCATGTAGTAACTGAAATGAAGGGCAAGATGAGGCAAAACAGTGTAAATTAATATGCTACAACTGAGCATGGTTCAGCAGCAACCAATTATACTGAGATAAAATAATTTAAAAAAAAAAACTTTTATAGGCAATTTGATGCAAAGATTAGTCTTTTTTTTTTTGAAACTGCCTGAATAGAGACAGTGTTTCTCTTCTTCCTTTCCTCCTAAAAGACAATTAATCAACCATCAATCCTACATCACAAGAAATAGTATCTTTGCCTAAAACAACATTAATCTCCCTGCTGAGTTCAAGCTGCAGTTTACAGCATGCCATGAAATAAGATTTTTCAAAATAAGGGAACATTATTTTTTGAAGCAGTAATCTTTCAGACTAGACCACCAGTTGGATACAGTTGGGTAATTTTCTTCACAAATACCAAAAGAATTACCTCCTTAACATTAGAACCAAATCTGAGCCAAATCAGAATAAAAGAACCCAGGAAAACACCACCCTTATAGGGAAAGTCAGATTAGGTTTTACAGGGGTTTTGGTTTTTGGTTTTTTTTACTTCCCTAGTGTATAGTTTATAAGTTAGGTTATTGATAGTGGAATTACAGTGTGAAGGAAAGGTTTTCATGATTTGAACTTCTGGGCCACTAATAAAATTAGTGTTGGAATAAGGTAATTGGTTATGCAAGAATTGGATCCACAGGCAACTTAATGAGTAAATTACATCAAAATCATACACAGTTGATGTTATGAATATGTCCTTACAAATCACTTGAAAATCACTACAAATTTTAATGAAGAAATAAATAAATTCATAATCCATTCTATGTAGATAGGTATGCAACAAAATAAACACTTTGCACAATGGGGAATACGGTTTCTGCTCTCATGTACCTTTCTATGCATGTGCAGTATGTTTTTCTGGAAAATGTATGCATTGTTAGCAAATTACTGCTGAAACTGTCCCCTCAAAATTAGTTGGTCATTAATGAATGACCCAGACTACAAATAGGGGTCCAGGAAATGGAGTATGCAGAGATGCAAGGACGGGGGCAGGGGCTGGAAGTACCTCAGAGAGCAGGTAAACTGAACAGGGTTCCTCCTTTCTTTCTTACTGGTTTTAAAAGACTTGCCCTCACTCTGCCCTTTGGATGTCTCTCGTGCCCCATGTGCCACTCTACCCTTCTCTCAGGAGCGAAACATCATCTTTCCACTCTTATGGGGGCCTGCGTAGTGTTAGCTTGTGAAGCAGTTAATAAATAAGCAGGAAATGACTTGCAAACCACAAAAAAAGAGCAGCAGGCCAAAGATACGTATAAATCTATAAAGAAAAATACAGGACAGTTAGGATCCACAGTCTAATAGCCACAGTGGTTTAGGAAAGACAAACAGCCCTTCTGACAGTTAATTAATTCAAGCTGGCGGAATATTTCTTGGCTTTTGCCACAATGTAGAGCGGTGGAGGACGCGCAAAGAAAACTGAGAGGATGCTCATGGCAAGCAACTGTTCACCCACGTGTGTAGGAAGCTCTGCAGCTGCAAACATTAATGATTCAGTACGAAGCACTGGCAACAGATTTGTGTTTCTGGCTACTTTGCAATGCACCAAATATTAAAGGCAATGTTGGAAATATCTGATCCCCTTATATCACAAACTACAGGAAAGAAGTGGCCTGCTAATGAAATAATGAATTTTCCTGGTGTTACCCTTCCGCTATGAGGCTCATTCTTTTTTCCTTAGGACCTGCCAGGCTCAGATTTTGAAGCGTTACAGGAAAAATCCAGGAGTAAAAGCTAGACTGAAAAAATGGAATTGTTTTCCTGCTTAGCACCATGGTGGTTTATCTCGGGCTAACCTTAGTGGTGTCATGTCACACTCGGGGACTTGGCCCCAGGTTTAGGTCTACTTTCCTGCAGGGACCAGGGCACCTGGGACTGGGTGGGGGGACAGGGTCTGTTCTCAGCAGGGGACATATTGCAGAGAGACAACAGGGAGGTGATGAGCATGTAGGTGGAGGCATCTGCTGCCTTACCCAGAACTGCAGGGAGGGATTTTATTTAATTAGAAATTCACTGGCTAAACCTTTTCATCCAGAAAACAAAGGAAAGAGCTCACTCCTTCTCTTAACACACCTCAGAGAAGAGAATTTCCGTAACTATGGACAAACACATGAAAAGGGGAAATGCCAGTAGTGGAAGTATGTCTGACTACATTTTAAAAGAATATATTCCCTTTGCAATTCCATCTTGTGAGGAGATCAGAGAGTTCCACTGAGCAGAAAATAGATGCTGGGACAGCATGAGGGAGACTTATCATGTACTCTTGCCCGTTCTTACTCCTCCATGGGTTTCCACTACGGCTGCTACTGAAGACAGACAACCAGGCTAGAGAGACCCTTGCTGTGACCCGCTGTGGCTGCTCCTAGTTGGTTGTAACCTCAGCACACTACAGGAACAACTAATGGATCATCCCATTGAGGGAAACAGTCTGAGTCGCACCTAATTTCCACATTCTTGACCTGTCCTATTTACCATGATGGAAGACCTTCTGGCCAGGAGCAGAGGATGAAGTCTGCAGTGTCCCAGGAGGTCTAGGTACCTCCAGAGTTTGCTGGCAGCTGAACTTTGGTTTGGAGGATCACAGCTTCGGAGATAAGACTCTAAATGCCCCCCTGGTCACAGTCTTGCAACCTGTTTGTTCCTATTTTATATGGAAGGAAAGCTGGAGACAGAGAAGCAGTCATGACCCATGCTCTTGTATCAAAGTTCTCCTTCCCTAAAACTAATCATCAATAATAGCGGGAAAAAAAAAAGAATGAAAAAATATATAATTATCCAATACCTATTTTAAGGCAAATGATAGACAAAGGCACTTGTAGCCACTGGGAAAAGGCTGCCGTGGTGTTTTGACTAAAACCTTTTGGTCAGAATATGCCACATGCTCACCTTTCCTCAGGCTGCTTTACTGAGCTGGTGAAAAACACTAAAGGGATGAGATGCCCCTAAATACCGTTTGCAGCATGTGGGCAGTTACCTTGGGGAGGTCTGCAGCGCGTTACGGAGGCAGAGTCCTCTGAAAACGGAGACCTTAATCTCTCCATCCGGTTGACTCAGGGGATCCTTGAGGTTTACTGCCCGGACAAGGGAGCACTCTGCCAGCTGCCACTCACCCAGCCACCTGGCTGTCCCTGTGCCACGGGGGGCCACGAGGAAGGGTGGCCGGTCAGCCGGCACGGCTCGCCATCCCTCTGCTCTGATGCAGGGGCTCTGCGTTTCCCCCACCATCACACAGAAGCAACCTCTGGGGTCTCTCCGTCGCACGAGGAGTCAAGGCAGCTTCAGAGCTTCTTTCAGCCCGTATTTAGTTTATCTTGAGAACTTCACCTCTCTAAGCTCAGTGTAAGAGGGTGTTTTCTCCTTAATTGCTGGCCTTGCCAAACTACCCCAGGACCCGAGAGTCACTCAGGGAGCAGCACACAGCCAGGCTCCAGCAGACCAGTTTCTGCTACAGGTTACACCTGTGCAAACATGATGTTTTGAGATTACTCCCCGAGCACCAGCTGTGCAAGCTGATTATTTTCAGCTAGCACCCCGCTCCCACCTGGGTGACCTCATTAGTCCTGACAAAAATTGCAAAACAGCAACAGTGGCCACTATTTAACTTTCTTGCTCTTTATGATGTATGAGGGGAAGTCAAGAGGGAGCTCTTTTCAAATCACATCATCAGTTTGCTCGGCTGGCAGCTAGACAAGTCCTTCTTTCTATTTGTAAACTGTGAAAATTTCACACAGACCCACTGATATAATAAACCTGGAAGCTTGCGGGGCCTCTTTAACAGGGTTTCCTGCGCTATAAGTAGTGTGGGTTATATAGCATCTGCAAAGTGCACAAAAGCCAAATGTCAGTAGGAATTACAGTTCTAAACCAAAGAGGCACATTGGCAGAAACTGAAAAGGTATGTAAGGTGAGGTTGTGTTTTAGAGTATTTACTTACCCTACAAAAAAAAAAAAAAAATGTTGAGAAAGCAAATGTGTGCTTGGGCTTCAGACTTTAAAAGGTAATATGGTCAAGAATATATTGCTAACAGATTCAACGTAGCAATTGCTTTCTCACCATTATGATCAGAATTATACTGACCATAAGAGACCACTAAAAAAATAGACCTAATAAACAGCATCTATTGCAAGTGCCTTCAGCCAGCCCTGGAACATGTTTTGACTCTGAACAACAGCACACACACCACATTAGCAGCTCTTTAGATCCCTTTCTGTTGGCTAGAAAGGACCCTGAGAGACTAAAATGCCTTGATAAGTCTCACCTAACAGCTATGTTAGCTAATACTGTGGACTACTGACAAATTTGCCAGCTGGTTACATCCAGAGAGGAGACACTTTACGTTGCTAAACATTCTGTAGTGCCAGCATGGATCCTACGGGGTATCCAAGGCATCTTCATGGAGCTCGTTTGTGGGATGCAGGACTTGCAAGGTGGCCCTCTGACGCCACAGCCAGAGGCCAAGCTGGATTTTTTAGAGCACCTAAAATGGCACTGTATGCCTGTGCTTGGGTACATGAGCTGTTCCTTTTCCATTTCTAGTAAGAGGAGAAGTTTCAGTTTTCTAGTTCTTCCCAACAGTTGTTTCTTCGGTGAGATTTCAGGAAGATTAACGATGTCTTCTGGTACACTAAATTCACCAATGCTTTTGAAACATTTGAATGTATTATTTTAGCAGAGACTGAAAAACATAATTCACCAGTATTGTACCTACAGTCAGCTAGGTTATGAAGACAGGCTGTCAGAGATTTTGATACTAAGAAAGTATTTTGCAGTGCTTTGGGTAGAGCAAAGGTCCACCATTAAATCCTTACCCTGGGAGACATGGACCACACTCTGCATCGTTCTCCTGATCACCAGGTGTCATGACTGTGGCTCGAAAGAACCCCTCGCAGTCTTTGTGCCTCCTGCATATCTGGTAACCTCCTCTGGAAAACTTCTCCGAAGGGCAGGGGATGCAGCCATAGTCCTCATCTTTGGTGCCGTATCCACATGTCTGCAACAACACAAAGTCACTGAAAAGCAGGCTTGTGCTGCACACCGGCTTCTAGCAAAAGGGAATATTCACAATCTGGCCCGTTGGCTTTGTGGCACAATGTCCTACTGAGGGAAAACAATTTGTTGTTTGGTCCCTTATGATCTGTCCTGGAGAGATCATGGAGGAATATAAGGACCCAACACGCTCTGTCCTGGAGAGGGAAAAGGGGAACTGGAGCATCGTACTCCTTGAAAGCGTCCCTCCCCTAGCTATTTATATAATTTTTCCAGTAAGTCATGGAAGTGAATTTTGGCTGCTGCTTAGATAGAAAGTGAACTGAAAATTGAAAATTACAGGGGAAACACAGCTGTAGCAAGGATATCAGTGATCTTGCTTTCATGCTTGAAGAGGCCAGAGGGAACATCACAAAAGGCAATGTTTGTATGAGATTTCGTAACCCCTGAACTCACATGTCCCAGCTGAACATTACGTTTAGATTAAATAAAACTAAAACCAACTGGTTATTATTCAAACGTACTTGTTCAGGACTACCAACTGTGTGAAATTCTTGCAATAGGATGTTTATCCCATTAAAACCAAACAGGATTTCAGTAATTTATTTTTTAATAAGCAACAATTATCTGCTGTAAATCAAATGGTTACTTAGGAACCGTAATTTAAAATATTGCAGAAGCATCCAAGTTTCTCTAGTGCCAAAATATCTTAGCGGGAGAGCAAAATCAAATTCTCGGTGTGGGGGGCCAGCGAGCACGCCAGACTAACCAATTTATCACACCACACCGGAACGGCAGTGTCAGATTTTAAATAACTATTGAGATGAGGATGGACTGGCAGAGGCTGTGTGTGAAACTTTTACCTTACAGCTTTTACAATACCACTTTTAACAGGCTGCTCCTGGGACGTGGTTTACTGGCACGTACACGCGCGGTACCTCGCTCCCACGACACACTCGCAGGCGTGAGCGCTCCTGCTTAAGCATCTCTGCCCTTCCCCGGTTTCTCTCCTAGCTATATATTACCCCCACGTAACAAAGCGTTTGGTCCTTTGCATTTGGTGTTTGATATGTGTCCCCCTACCAGCAGCAGAAGCTGAAATTACCATGTAAGGCTCCTCGCCGGGCTCACACTTGGGGCAGTCATGGCACATGCCAGTGGTCTGGTTGTAGTATTCGTTTTCGCCGCAGTTGGAGTATTCGGCGCTGGCAGAGTACACCAGGGAGACCTGTCACCAAAGAGCATCCCAGAGCACCGTCACTTCCACTGCCTTCCTCCCCCGTGCCTCGCCCCCCGCCCTTGCCCAGCTGCCGTGGCTCAGAAGATGGCAGGACCGACATCGCGGAGGGAAACACCCCTAAAGCCCAGAAACAGAAGTGGTGCCACGACGTGGGATGGAGGCAGGTAGGGTTTTCAAGCAACCCAGCCCTGCCAAGAGTTTCTCAGAGCACTGCTGTGCCTGTTGGCACAGCTACCCTTCGAAGTACTGAAGGCAGCGATTCCTGACGTCCATTCTCCTGCTCTCCTGTGCAGCAAACACCCAAGTTTGCACCTTCACCCCTCCCACCTCTGACACGCCTTCAGATATGTGACTGCAAGGGACAATTACAACAACCTGAGGTAATGCGCTGCCTCAGGCCTCAATCATGATAGGGCTGTGCTTCACGTGACACCCAGGCTAATCGGCTCTTCCAGTGCCTTCTGTTGCTGCTCCATCCTGGATCCTTCTCTTTCCCCCTCCTCCCTAGCAGCCTCAGTCTAGGCAGCAGATGCCTTGGTGTGTCATTGAATGGAAACCGATCACTGCAACGGGGTTCAGTCCCAGAGTCATCTGCAGATGGGCCATGACAATTCAGAGATGTTTGCAAAGACCCAAGCAGAACCCAGTTATCTTTGCATGCTGGAGAGACCTATGCGCACGTAAATACCTACCACCAGGAAAGGAAACACGTGAGTCCATTTGCGTTCACCCAGGTGAGCCATGCTCTCTTGATGTTTTACCTGAAAAGATAGAATTGGTGATCGTTTGTGAGCACGGGTAAATATTTGTGTGTGTTGCCAAAATAAGAACAGAAGGGCTCATAAGCAGAACAAAGGTTACATGGGAGCAGTGCCCGGAGGTCTAAACAAAGAGAGGGGGAGATGCGCACGTGCGCTCACACGCACGCACACACTACACACCCTGACTGAACACCTCCTTCCTCCCTTTGAGAAGACCGATGGCATGAGGGAGGCCGTTCCTGCAACCTTCATAAAAATCTGTCAAAGATGAGGAACCCATTCCAAGCCCCGGCACTTCTTGGCTTGCTGAGAAATCCTCCCACGGAGGAACCGAGGGCTACCTCTCGACCGCTGAGTGAAAGAGGGATGGGGATCGGTAGCCTGGCTTGTGTCCACGCCACTTGGTGCTTGACCCAGCTAGATCAGATCAGTCTAGGAAAGATCTAGATGGAGCAGCCAAAAAGCAGAGCCAGGGAGCGAACCGACAGCAAGTGGCAGGGGCAGCCGGCACGCCGGGGCTGCGCCTTCCTCGCCGGCTCTTGAGGATCCACTGAGAAAGCCCAGAGTTGCCTTCCGTCGGAAGCGTCGGCTGTTTTTTGATCTCAATTAAGCAAACCAGATATAAGAGGTTAAACTCAAGGAAGAAGCCAGATTTTGTATCTGAAGCGCTATTACAATGGTTGGGGGAAAGAAAGGCTGCAATCTCTGTTATAAACACACGTGCTAATTTCTTTCATTTCTTCAAATGAATAATTTTGAATAAGACCTAATGTTACATATTCATGTACTAGATTTCTTTCTAAGGAGAAAAAAGAGACAGGAAAAGGAGGCACAAATTGTTTTGTTAGCATGATACAACATATTTAATGCTATTGTTACAGCACATAATATGCCCTGGGGATTTTACAGCTTCAAACTGCAAATGTTTGAGACACAGTTGCAGCACTTTGGTCCTAGCAGATGTAAACTAATCTTTAAATTTTCCAGGTCTCAGACACTGCAAGGCTTTTAGTCTCCCAGAAGAGTACAATTACTGCTTTGTGCCACATTCGAGTGTACAACCTACATGAGAGCAATGCTCTACCATTGGAGATAGCCACTAACATTTACATCTTTAAACACTAAGTAGATTAAGCAAAGATTATATCACTCCAGCATCAAGCTATGAACTTGCTTTATATGTTCCTTCCAGCAATTGGGCTAGCTGAGACAGGCAACCGGGTGGGTGGGTGGACAACCTGAATTATGAGTATATTTGTTTCTGCAGGAAATTGCACTTTGAAACCTAAAAACAAAAGAGAATCAGAGATAAAGTGTCCTAAATCTGGAGGTAAGAGATGGAAAATAGTCATACAATTGTATAAACTGTCAAACATTTAAGTTGGACAAAGGCTTTGGCTATGACAGTGCAGTTGCTTGGAAAAGTTCCAAGGATATATATTCTTAACGCATATGTCTGTTAAACTGAATGCTAATTATAAACGAGTTTGTTAGACTTTAAATATGAATATTACTAAGACTGTGTCACCACTGATACTGCAAAATCATCATGTTTATTATAAATTGAGTCTGAGGCTGCTCAGGACCAAAACTTTCACTTGGTAAAGCTTGAATCTGTAAGTTTACAGTAAGAATATGTCTTACAGTAAAAACATGCTTCAGTTGCTTTCAAGCTGCCCAGATGTTTGCTGTTTGAGGTACTTGTATGCAATCATAACCAGATTTGAAAAATGGAAATGAAGACGTGTAGCCCATTAATGTACAATACAATCTTCTCCATCCATTTGGCATTTATTTACATAAAATGTTGAAAGTGTCAAGTTATACATATATACATAAAATATTTTTCTGTCTCTCAATATAAATATGCATGTGGGGGTATGTTTCATATGTAAACATAGATTTTTTCCCCCCCTGCATTTCATCATTATACACAGCAATATGTCAAGCATATGGGAAATATTTTTTAAACTGGAAAAAGCCAGTTCAAAGTGCTGAATATGGCCAGATTAGAACTCTAGGGGAGGCTTTTGCCTCAAATTGGAATACCAAAGAATTAAATTTAATTATTCATTCCCCTATTCAAGCACACTGCCATAAACGGTCAGTGTTATTTGCTGTTGGGCTTTTTTTTAGCTCCTTTGGAGTTGAAAACCAAAATGTTTAGTTTTATAATGCAGGAGTAGGGGAAGGCAGATGCAGGGGGTTTCTGGCAGTAGGGCCGTAGGTAGCTCCTCAGCTGGGATGATACCTGACAGCATTTACCAAGACGTGCCGGGCTGCTCTTGGGCTTGCTGTCAATTTTCAGGTATGTTAATTTACACCCATATTATCTGTCATGCATTAATCCCATCCACACAACAAGGGATCTTCCAGTGCTAAGATTGCTTTTTTTCTCCAGCTGACATCCGTGAAGACATGCAAAGCTTGGGTGGTGAGCCTGCGTCTGCCAACAAGCAGGAAAAAGAGTGACCAGTTGTTGTGGCCCCTAATCATTAAAAGCAATTAGTTCTTAACGAGCTAACAGATACGGCACCTTTCCTTCATAATCTGCTGTGCTTTGACTAAAGCAAATGACCCCACTCCTGTGGGATGGCAGGTGATGGCGAGTGGGAAGGAGCTGGGAGTGAATTTTTGCCGAGACCACGCGATCGCTCCTACGCAATTTGGGATCTCCGGCAGCTCGTCCACAGAGCCCTCCGCAGATCCTGACTTGTGTTTCTGTTTAGGCTGTGTGGGTGTCTCCGGAGAGGTGTAAAACACAGACCTGTGTCTTTGTGGATCAGGTGTGCGACATGCAGCAAGCCTCGTCATGACTAGAGGGGGTTGCTAATTACAGCCATATTTGCCTTTCGGGGCATATTCGTTAATAGCTGTTAAGAATATATACATAAGCTGACAGGAAAAGGAAGACTATTTTCCCAGTGGCAACCGCAGCAAGAAATGCTAGAGACTTGTTGTCTCAGCTCCTCTCCTGTAGACTGTGAGGCACAAATTTGGCCTGAGGGAATAGGAAAAGAGACGCCTGGGACCCTATTAATCAAATATTTCTCCTTCCAGACAAAAGGCCTTCCTATATAGTTTTTGCAGTTTCTTACTAAGAACTGGCAGATATAAACAAACAAATAAATAAATAAATAGATCCCCAGGCAGAAAATGCTTAGGTTGTGCTGTCCAAATGAGAAAAAGCATTATTTGTGGTAGTCAGCCTTTGAATTTGATAATTTACTTAGATGATAAGAGCACTGTCATGACAGTTACACTATCCATGAGTAAATGGAATAAACGTAGGGAACGTGCAAACAATGAGGTTACCCTAGCTGGTGGTCTAAGCTAAAGCTCACAGCTTTTGATGGATGGTCTTTACTGTTAATTTAATTCTGTGGCTTCCATGTTAAGACAGCACAAAAGGTAATTTCCTATTATAGACTTTCTGGTTTTAAAAAATGATTTGGAAACAAAAGAGGAAAACAAATACATGGATTGATGAACAGAATTACATGTTTCTTTATGTTGTAGAGATGGGGTTTCTTTTGGTGTCTCTTCCTTAATTTCATCACTGATGCAGATACTCTTCACGGACACAAAACTTGGCTTTGCGAGAGGGAAAGGCACAACCGCTGTGCCAGGCAATGTCACCATTTTGATATTTCTATACGTATTTCTCTTCTGAGATTTTCTAAGCAGCAGTTTGGTTAGCAGAGCTGCAGTTATGAATGGAATTCCTGAGCAGCTGGCAAATCGGTATCCATCACGAATCCGCGTCCAAGATCTGCACTACTAGCAACAACAGAAGGGATGGACAGCAGAATGCGAGACAAAAGGGTTCATACAGGTAAACGTGGGCCATTCGTATGTACTTCACAGGTGCCACTACCAAACCCAGCACTTGCCCTGAGTTCCTGAGGTTTACGAGAGGAACCTCGCGAACTGCCTTTTCCACAGATTATCTCAGTTTTTTGCACGGGCTCGGTAGATAATCTCTGTGTGCTCCTGATGCTGCTAAATCCTTCCAAGCTGTGATAAGCACATAATCCTCACTGCAGGGCCCCACAGGCTTCAGAGTTCAGCAGCAGAGTCCTGTCTGGCTCCGGCCCCGTGAAAAAAGATGTGGTCTAAGTTTTTCTTTCAGGAGGAAAGAGGGTTCCCTGAGCCCATCACTGAATGACAATGATGGCAGCGCAAGGTCAAGGAGAGAGGATAAACTTAAGAGAACTATAAGCAAGTGGAAACAGAGATGATGAAGAAAACTATTTCGTAGCCTTGGTTACAGTTTGTACTGTTGTGAAAAAATATTGCACAGAACAATATTACATTTGTAGGACAACGCAAACCACACCGTTTCCCATATCTGTTTTTTATAGCTTTGACCTTACAAACACCTTGAGAATTAGAGAGAGATGTAAAGTGTTAAAATGATACAACTCTCTTCTTCCTTCTACCTGAAACATCAAAAGGAAGCGAGAAGAGCTCAAGCTACACATAAAACTTAAATTGCCTCTGTGATCTGGCAACTCTGTCAGAAAAGTAATTCATTGCCCAGGCACAGAAACAAGATTTTTTTTCCAGTGGGATCTCCATTGACAAGAGGGGACATAAAAGATTCTTTCATTTGTTAATGGGGGCACCATGGGCTGAGGATGTGGCGCAATCAAGACTAATGAAGAGCTATCTGTCTCTCACAGACTTGCTTATCTGGAAACTATATCTGGACATTTGTATTTGAACCTGTATTTGAAACAAGGCAAGCGTTGGCTCTTGTGTATACTGGCCATCAGCTTTCCAAAAAGGTTTTCAGGAAAAAAAACAACGGAGGCGACAATAGAGGAAAAAAGCAAGAGAGAAGGAAAGGCTCTTTTCAATGCACTTTGTGGTGCCGCCATGTGTTCCTGTGGAAATGGAGACAGGAACGAGGTGTGTGGGGGCCCAGGGGACCATGTGGTGTCCCTGTCCAGTCCCAGGGCACCCATAGCTGGCTGCTGCTGAGCCAGCTGCGCTCCCCTGCCCTGGCTCCCTTGCTACTGGCTTGGCCCCGATTTGGCCTCCTCCAGGCTGATATTGGCCTCACCTGCCAGCAGCATCCTTCTAAAACCCAATCCCACCAGACCAGGGCTGCTGGAGGAGCATGGCAGTCTCCATCCCCACCCCAAAGTCCTCCCAGGGGACATGGTTCACAGGCAAACCTCCCTCCTTGCTGCCCCAGCAACCCGAGTTGCTCCAGGAGGTGAGAGGGGAGTGAGTATGGGATGGTATTTTGGGCAGGAAAATGGTAATTTGTTGATCCTGCAACCTGCCGTTGCAATGCATCTGCTTCAGTGATGTTCCCGCTCGAAAGGCTAGTATTTTGGTGGGGAAGTGATGCTGTGGGGAAAAGGCACTCATGACCGCCTGCCATGGAGGCTGCTGCGGTTGGTGTTGCTTTATACAAACAAGAAAATACTCATTAGGGTAAAAATGTGAGCAGAGACTTGTACCTCCCCCAGTCAAAAGGCTGCCCTGACCCTTAGGCTAAGTCACATGATCTCTTTTGTTTTCTATAATTAACAAATATAATCAAAAAATCTGGGATTTGTTCTGACGCACAATTAAAAAAAAATCAGAAACCTTACATTTGTAGCGGGGGAAAAAAATCTTGACTTTTTTGGCCAGTCCCCATAAGGATTTTCCTCAGTGGGAGAGGCTTGCTTTCCACCTCTCCAAAAATAAAATTTTTCTAAGGTGATTTACATGAAGACTTCCCTGTTATTTTCAGCCTCTCCTCACGTCTGCTGGGAAGTGCCACAACTGACATATTATTCCTTCTGGTTTGCTTGCTTACTTGTTTGTTTTAGGAGGGCTCAAGTTTTTCTTTTTAGAAATGCTGGCAATGGTGATGGTGGGAGCAGCGTGCTGGAGACACATCAGGGCTACGCCGTGCTCGCCCCCGGAGAGCTCCTGCTCCTCTGCCCAGGTGAGCTCACCCTGCTGCCAGCTCACAGCTGCCGGAGGGCACCCGAGTTTTCCATGGAAATAGCTGAAAGACGGATCTTACATCACCACGAAAAATTGCAAATGAGCACATTAGGCTCCCCAGCCTAAAAATTCTAACGGCAGGAATTAATGAACAACAGTAGAGTTGTTCACTGTCTGCTGGGTTGTCCCAGTGCCGCAGCGGCTCTGTGCTTTCTCCATCACCACTTCCAAAGAAGTTTCCCCATCTGCCCCTACCTGAGGGAAAAGAAACTTGGTTTTGGCATTTTGCTTCCAGGGGAGAGGTAAAATTACTCATACGAAAGCAACTGATTTTAGATTCTGAAGCTCTCCTTAGTTCCTAAGATAAGTATTACTTTCCATTCGGAGCAGAAAATTAAAAGCTTATTAACAAAATACAAACCACAGAAGCAACTAAGATGTTTTTCTAACATCTTTTCCTTTTTACTGGGATTTATGCTTTCTAGATGACAGATAACCTAATAAGAACAGTCTGAGTCTTGGCTTGCATTATGAAGATTGATAAGGATTTGAGTTCACACTTTGCTTCCATTTCTCAGGGTCTGATCCTGTGAGCTGCTGATTACCTTCAAATCTCACAGTATTTGGGAAGCGGAAGATTTTTAGCACCGTGCAGAGACTGACATCTTTTTAATACGCTAATGGTTGATGGACAGGATCGAGGTGGAGAAATTTAGAAATACTTTACAGGAAGAAATTGAAAATCCTACAGTGACCGCCAACAGAACTTACTGAAATTGTAAACAGAATAGAAATCCCATGGTGGCCATCAATAAATAATGTCTACTCTTAGCTCTGCAGCACATTTGCATTTCTTAGTTAAAAGCCAGCAAATTGTCAGAGAGGTTAACACACAGGTCTGTTTTTTTTCCACGGTTTACATAAAAAAAACAGATCGGAATTACTGCACCTTACAGGCAGAGTGAATAGCAGGTGGGGTGGGTGAACTGGGTGAACCTCCCCTGAGAAGGTGGTGGCACGGGGAGGATGTCACTGGCAGGGTCCTGGCCACAAACTTTCCTCCTTGTACAAGCGCATTAAGCAACAGTACAGCAGTTTCACTGTGTTTGGCAAATGTAATGAAGTCAGTATTAGGTGGTGGCCACTTATACTTTGGTACTTGATTTTAGAGCCCCAGAAAAGCCTCTTGTTTGTCAACAGGCCTCTGTCTTACAGACAAAAGGATACATACGCTGCCAACAAACATTAGGTTTTTTATTATTCTACTTTTTACATAACTGTCTTTGAAGGGGATTTATTATTTTTGTAAACTAAAGGCTGGCCGCATTTAAATTCAAAACTACATCCCGAGCTGCCCGGGCCACCATTGTTGGGAAGAGCAGGGAGAGGGAGGACGGGGAGGGGAAGCTCTCCGCTGGGAACAGGGGCCACACAGAGAGCGGGCGCCATGCCGGGGGGTGCCGGAGGGGAGAGGCGGCCAGGGGGCACAGCATGGGGTGCCCACAGCACCAGCCAGGGCTTGCCGGCCCCTGTGCCCCGTGCAGGGGGATGCGGGGTGGTACGTGGGAGCAGGTCCCCCGTGCACCCAGTTCGCCCACCCATCTCATGGGCGTGGGTTCCCCTGGAGGGGACAGCAAGGGGGTGGGGCATAGAGAGGCCAAAAGGCAGCTCCTGGTCCAACGCCAGGCGGAGGAACACGCCTGAGCAACCAGATCCCCCATATCTGTGGGTGCTTGTGAGCTGTGACCTGCTGTGGCTGCTGTTGGTGCCAACCACCACACGGACAGGCGAGAGGAGGAACAACCACCTTGGCTAAGAGCAGCTGAAGTCACAGTCCACCATACGGACATGCCTATGGAAATTGTGTGTTTACGGACACGCACGTGTACACAAACACATCTATTTAGACCCACGTGCCCTCAGAGGAGCTGACTGTCCCTCACATCTCTGTTCAACCTGGATCTCCCGAATCTCAGATTGTATCCCAGTGGAGAGAGGTCTCCATGCTTAACGTGTCAAACAGGGTTACAATTAGAAAGTAGGTTGCCTCTGCTCCTAGGGAAGGAGGAAGAAATGGCTTTCTCTGTTGGAATACTTTCTCTTTCGAGTCGATAATCATAAAATCTCTTCATAACTTCTCTGAGGCCCTCTTTTTTTTTTTTCTTTTTCTTTAATGAAGGTGTTTATATTCCTAATTAAGGAGTGCGTTAAGCCTAGTGGTACCTTATCTGATAAACCTGTTACCAGGCTATGTCAAGCTGAGCCTTTCAAGGGAGCAAGCTAGTTTTAAAAACTGGTTATCCTCTGGGCTGGAAATGTGCAAGCCAAGAGCTCACAATTAACTTGGGTTAATTACAAAATACCAGAAACGTAATAATGTATTTAAAAACATAACACAGGTGCTAATGACCTTTTTTTTTTTTCCCCTTCCCCCCTCCTTTCTCCCCCTCTGGGGGAGCTAATAGCTTGTCACTTCACTCCCAGTTAACACCCCCTGAGCTCCACAGGTGTTAATCACCTTTTTCTCTCATGTGGTGGGATTGATTACCATAGCAAGACTGATCCAGGAGTGACTGCTTCTACCTTGCAGTTAGCATGGCTTTTACTGCTGTTTTTTGGGCCTGCTGAAGGGGCAAGGCCGGAGGGATGTTTATTTTTTCTAGGCATATTGGCTGGTCTAATAAAAGACATCACATCTCTTCCCATGCCTGTTCTCCCACCACCACCATCGCACACTTCACGAGAACCTAGAGATGCCACCACCAGCAGTGCCACACAAGCTGTAAGCTTTTACCATCAACCACTTGACCTCCTTCCCATGAAGCAGCATCCTTGTGCCCGCACCTTGGCCATTTCAGCAGGGATATGGCCTTCCACCTTAATGTGCTCAGCCAATTCTGATTGCATCTTGCAGCCCGGGACACTTAGATAAGACTGGTTTTGGGACACCAGGCAGGAGCCTCCAGTTCAGTAATTGCTCTTCCGACATGACCATAGCTCTCTGCTTGCTCATGTTTTATCTGTTGGATCTATCTATCATCCATCCATCCATCCATCCATCTATCTATCTATCTATCTATCTATCTATGTATCTAGTGTTCCTTAGGTGTACAGTGTCAAACGCTTTATTGAAGTCCGGAGAGCCCATGGTACCTGCTCTATTTAGGAATTAAGGCTTCCTGTCAAGGATAACTTAGGACCTTGGTATTACCTACCAAGGTCGCATTGTATTGCACATCTAAAGGACGCCTTATGTTTCTTCTATGATTTTACAGAAGACATAGGCACATTTCATGTGCAAAACCCACTAACAAAACAACTGGAACTACTGACCCCAAGCGTAGATGGGGAGAGGAGAATATTTTCAGGATTAGGGTACCACTAGCCAAAAGCGTTAAAAAAACCAACTCCCCCTCCGCCTGCAAGTCCCACAGTGGGCTGCTGAAACCACGTGAGGCAAGCAGCAAGGCAGGGCACGAGAAGGATGAGCGACTGTAGGTGCAACCAGCCCAAATCTCCTCCAGATGCAAGAGGTGTCCAGCAAGGTAGAGGAGCTTGTGGAGGCTGAGTGGGAGAGGGAGCAGGTTGCTAGCACCCATCTTGGGAGAAAGAAAGGGCCAGTGGGCTCCAGGTGGTCCAGGGGGGTCCAGGGGCTGCTCACTGCAGGTAGCTGAGCGAGTCTCCTGCCAGGATGGCTGCCCCAAGGCAGGTACGGGGCTGCCTCCCATGGTCCTGCTGGTGTCTCAGTCTGGATGCCTGCAGCCTGGGAACCGGGGTAACTGGAAACCGTTACACACGCTGCTGGCCACCCCACAATGTCTGAGGGTCAGGCTTTGCCACCTGCTGACCTGACACCCCAGAAGGCGCAGGCAAAGGGAGGAGTTCAGGCTGGCAAACCAATACCCTGGAAGTAGAGGCTGTAGGGTTTTAGGGAAATATGTATAGAGAAAGGAAGCTATACTCCTTCTGCTTGTGCTGTGGGAGATGCTGCTTTTCCCATGTGTACTACAAAGGTGTTGATGACCACCTCCCCCAGTCACCTGGGGAGGGCTGCTGCCTGATTCTGCCTTCAGTACTGCTAAGCCTAGCTCACATATTCTCTTCAAATACACTGTATTTCACATTGGCTTTGTATTTCTTCTTCCCTCCCCTCCCCCCCCATTAATTGGTCATTTAGCTGATTCAGATGCCTTTTATGGTGCTGCAACCCAACTATACCGTGAGCAGAAAAAGATATTTTTATTATCTGTATGCACATTTATTGCCTCATCACATTCCACTGACGCAAGCACAAGAAAACGTGGATATGTGATTTCAGAAGCGTTACCCTGTCCTGACACAGAGGTGATGTGGCAGAGCACTGTGGGAAAAATGATGAGGCTAACATTACAAGAGAATTGAAGCAATGGTGGACATCATGGCCTTATGGTCTTGATTTCTACCATCTAGACATTTAGTTGTGTGCTTTCTTAAAATTTATATTCGTCTGAAGTTGCTGTTTGATAAGAGAGTTTGGACATGCCAAAATAGTGACTGTAACTGTGAATAAAACCTCAATTTTTACAATATTCGGTGTTGCTGTAGGAAAAATGAAACAAGGATTGGAAAGGGACCTCTGGGAAGCAATGACGTTCCTAAGAAGTCTGTAAGACAAGGAGCCAGTGAGAGAAAGAAATGCAGCAGTAAAAAAAAAGTGGTTTAAAGTTATCTCCAGAAGCATTTAATATGCTCAAATACATATAGTATTTTCTGGTACAAACCAGAAGGTGACACATTTTCCTACTGGATGATGGAGGATGTTGCAGTGAATAAACACAGTTCCTTCCAGCTGCTGCAATAGTTATGTGTAACATCTCATCAGCCTTGAGACATTCTAGACTTGGCTACTCTTTAAAAATGACAGCTTCCTGTAGGTCCCCTTAGCAGCTCTGAAATGTGAAGTGTCATCCAGAAGCATCTGAAGACATTCTGCTCACTCCGACTGCAGTACTTGCTGAGAAAGGAGATATTCTGGGACACCATTACTTTGCACTGCAAAATTACAATCAGATGTGAATTATCATCTTCATAAAACACCTTTGAATAGATTTAACACTTCCCCACCAATGGTTAATTTAATGTTTTGATTTAATGTGTGTCCCATGAGTATTTTCTTTATGTACCCTACAAGCGAAGGTTTGCAAAGCTCACTCTCCTATACCAGACCCCAATTCCACTGGGGGGCAGTGCATTAGCACACATATTAATTCTGCGCTCACCTTCTCCTTCTGAGAAAGCAAGTTTCCCCAGAGAAAGATTCAGCTATCATGCGAGGTTCTGCTTAATGGAACAAATATGCACAGGCAGATATATACAGCAAATAATCTCTCCTATACATGCTGTTAGATCACTAACTTGCTATCTAAACAACCACCACTAACCTGAGAACGAAATCAAGTCTGAGTACAGAGGTAGTTTAAAGATAAACTATTTATTGGCACCAGGATCAACAGATTCTAAATTAGCTACAAAGCTGCAGGGAGTAATGACATGTAAAGTCAGTTTTTTAGGTTTTTTTCTTTTTTTCTTTTTTTTTTTTTTCTTTTTTTAATTCTTAGCCCCTCAGGAGATTTGGGATGGTTTGATGTTCATCTGGAGGCTTGTCAAAATTCTATAGAAACTTAATAGCCTGCCAACATGGGTGGTTGCTGCTTGGAGGCATTTTGACATGGCAAAGGTCCTGTCTGCACACTGCAAACCTGTATCCGTCAAAGGCTGCTTGGAATGTCATGAAAACAGGAGCCGTGTGGTGTCAGAACGCCGTGTGCAGGATTGCAGGGGTAATATATGCACATCCCCACTCTCCCGGGGCAGCCAAGCTGTGGGAGGAATCCATTTGGCCCCTTAATTATTCTGAGCACCACCTAAGTGTTAAACCCCACAAGGTGCTACCACACCTATATACCAGGGTTTGGGTGGGACAGGGCTCCCTATTCTCTGGTTAGAAGAGAAATGAAGACCGGAGGGCAGCCAGGGAGGCGGAAAGAAGCTGGGTGGAAGCAGGAACCAGGGCAAAAGTCTAGGCATGGAGCTGGAGGAGGCATGGAGGGCTGGCATCCGGATCAGGAGCCCTGGGCTGGAGAAGGGGGACTGAGGGTGAGGACAGAAGTGGGCGACGTTCCCCACTGGATGACATAACTGGAAGGCAGCAGAGCTGAGTACAAGCTGTGGTTGCCCTTTGGTGTGGTCCTCCCTGCTGGTCGCTCCACAGCAAGCTGTAAGGACAGTTGCCTGGTGGGGTCTGGGTTACATGACTCCAGAAAACAGTGTGGGACCTCCAACGTTGGAGGCAATCACAACACAAGGGAACCGCACAGCCTGCCAAGGCTTCAGGAAGCAGAACTGGAGCCATCCCGTGCCGAGTGGTGGGATGGGGAAGAAGATGAGCCTTAAACCATCCTCGTGATGAGGTTCAAGCTCCTACTTGAAGGCACGGGAGAAGATTGCTTGACAGAGAGCAGTGATGTCTGCCCCGTGGCAGCACAAAGCGAGCTGCTTGCGCTTCCCCCAGCAAAGCTCTGCAGCGCCGTGCCAAGCGCCTTGGGATGGTCACAGGAATTAGAGCGAAGAATTAGTTGGTAGGACAAAACCTTGGTTACACGCCACCCTGAAGGGAGACATACACATATTCTGGCCTGAACCCAGGAGCTGGATAGCTGAGGGATACATCCAGACGGAGCAGCTACTGTAGGTGAAACACAGGAATTGCACCACAGCAGAGAAGGCACTTGGGCAGGTTTCACGCCGGTGTTGTGCCTTTCCGAGCAAAGCCCTAGCCCTGAGCAGTGCACGGGGAGGAACTGCTTAGCTGAGAGGAGCCTGCGCTGGCAGACGGACTGGGGCTGCCCGGGACGTGTGCCTGGGGAGGCTGCTGTCTGCAACCCATTCCTCGTGCTGGAGAAAATCCTCTCTCACTGGGGCCCTCACAGTGCTTTTGCAGTTGTACGGCTGTACCCTCTGAAAGGAGACGGGTCCTTCTCTGTGTCTTGTTTCAGGCTGTGGAGAAACGTAAAGTACGTATTTGATACCTGCGCCAGGACTGGACCTGTGTCTGCCAATCTGAGCTAGTCTAGGTCACTGCTCTTGTCCCTCTTTGGGTACATTGGAACAGGTTTTGGAGCAACGCTGGGCAGACGGGTTAGAGCCACTTAGGATCTCTCTAGGCTAGGAAGAGGCAGAACTTGCTGGAAGTTCATGCTGACTCATCAGTCCCTGGATTTTGGAGCTTGTGGAGGAGGAGGTTCTCACTGCGCTTTGTGGGTTTTGTTTTGTTTTGCTTTGTTTTGCTTTGTTTTGGTTTTTTTCAGGGCTGGACATGCCACGAATGGCTTTATCTGAGAGCCTTGCGGCCAAAAAGGCAGATTTACCTCACCACAGGTTGGTGGAGTACATCTGGACTTTATACGGAAGAGACTTCTGTAGCAGGAGCAGAAGGCTAAGAAGGCACTCAAAGAAACAGTCTTGCTAGGTCCCACTCAGGTGATAAACTATAGTACGGCCATGGAAAGATGAGGGGTGAAGTTGGATACATTGGGCTCTGGATATGGGAGATGGGCTGCTCTGAAGCAGTGCAGTAGGTCCCTGACAGAGGAGAAACGCTACATGTCTGATTGGAGGTATGTCACTCCACTCAGCTTGTGGGCAGAAGAGAAGTGCAAGGCAGAAAGCGGAACAGGCTAAAACTAAGAAAATTCTAAGATTTAAAATATGTTTTGGTAATTAATGGATAATTCATGTTTACCAGGATTACAAGAAAGATGAACAGCTTTCAGCTGTAAATTCAAGTACATTTTTTTGCTTTCTTAGCACTTAAGAACTCACCATTAATTGCAGCAATGAGAGGCTGAAGGCTACCCTTGGATTAAACGTGCCTGCAATTCAGATGATACTGCAAACACTTCTTGAGTTCACATGGACCTTTATTGGAAAACTTGGATCATTGGTGCTTACTGGTTTGGATATTGCAACTCCATCATGAAGTTTATTACTAAACATGGAAAAAAAACATTTCTCCCTGTATTTAATTTCTATCACATCTGACATCTTTCTAGTTTGTATCTATGTGTGCGACACTTGTGGCCAAGTATTTTAACATAAAAATTCCTTTTGCAAGGCCAACATGGAAATTTTTCTTATACTTCATCTCCCTATTTTTGAAGGAGTGATTTTGATGAACAGTAATAGAATAAAGCTTGTACTGAAACAAATCTCAATGCTACATTAAATTAGCCTAATTAAAACAAGATTCTTGCATCCTCTCAAATGTACTCTCTTTATAAGTCTACGTACCTCCAAGATACACCTAGTATCGAAACCACTAGACTATAAAGCCATTAGATTTTACAGAGAATTATAGAAACCTTTGCCAATTCAATCTATCAATACAGTAAAATGCATCCTGTCAGAAAAAGAATGATGAGTCTGAGGTCTGGGCTTATTATATACCTATCAGTTATCAAACAATTCACTCATCAATAAAAAAAGGACCGGATAGGACCTCAAGAAGTTATCTAATTTACCCTTCTGTGTCACACTAAGACACAATCATTCCCTGCCACCCCAACAAACATTTATCTAACTGGGTCTTGGGAAACTCCAATGACAGAGATTACACAATTTCCCCTCAGCTATTTATGCCAGTGCTTTGCTGTTCTTGGTATTAGGCAGCTTCTCTTAATGTCTAATCTACAACTCTCTTCATTCACTTGAAGCTGGTGTTGTTTGTCTGATGCACCATGGATGTGAAGTAGTAGTCTCCTAGGTATCTGAGTTGGACCTCGTATCTCAACATGGTCATATTTTATGCAAAACAGTCCTAACTCATCCAGTCTTGCACCATTAAGCCATGATTTCTAGAGCACTGGGTGTTTGTGCTTCTACTTGGATTTTCTCCAGTTTTCCCCCATCTGTTTTGAGGTGAACGTCTAAAACTGAACAGAATATTTTTATGAAGGCCTTGGCCATCCTGGATAGAGCCTTTCATTGAAGAGTTTATAAACTCTTTCACTCATCCCTAGATGAGGTCATGGAGAGAATAAAGGTCCCACAGTCAGGTAGGGAACTACTAGACACCATAAAATCCCATCTATTAAGCTACCACATGTTTGAAGCTGATACGGTTTTTGACTTGCTCTTCTCTCTCCTTCTCCATCATCTATATTGGCTTTTCTTCCAAGATGTGAAAAAATACCTTGCATTTGTAAGACATATATATCAGCTTTGCAGTGTTGCTATTTGTGGGCCAGCAGATAGATTCCTTTTGTGCCTAACAATGGCCCTGGGTTTTTCATTCTGCTGGAGTAAACTCTACCAAATTTGTTGGTTTTCCAGTGATGCCATAGCAACATATTCCTATTCTCCATGCTCCGTGCTTTGCCAGGTGGGTGAAGGGGATGTTGAGACTGCCATGGTAAAAGTGTTTTCATCGGAGAACAAAAGCAATCTGCACCCTCAGAAAGCTGTCATCATATCTCCTGCAGACTGCTGAGCCATGCCAGCTCAAATCTTTTCACTGTGATGCTGGATGAAAGCAATGACTCCCGCATCATGAGCTGCTATTTTGAGTTGGATGCTCAAGTTGCTGAAAAAGATTTTTCTGGCAGAACATCTTTGCAATATTTCCGCTACAAAAATCTGCTTTCATCCTCAAATTCTAATGTCTCTTTTTGAGGACTGAACGTATTACAGGCAAACACACTTGCGTGGTCAGGAGAGAATCCAGTTGTGAGGGCTGGAGAGAACAGTTCTGCTCGAAACAGAGCATAGAAGTTGCTCCCCTTTGTCCATTAACCTCTCTGAGTATCTTGTATGTCACTTAATGGCCAATCCTGAGCTCAAACTACTGGAGGATGCCTTAATAGATAACATCTACTTTAATAAAACAACAAAAAAACTATAGACCTCCACAAGTATACATTGCAGATATTCAATTGTTCTTTGATCAACCATGTTAAATTAGGTTGTTAACTCCTTAAGCAGCCTGTAGAAAAATGGGAGTCAATAATTGTGTATTTAACTGCTGTCCTGAAGCATAAAAGCAAAGCGAAGTAACACGTAGTGTGTAGAGTCTAGGAGATGCTACAGTGGAGCTTAAGTCTTGTCTCTTTGCAATAAACCTGCAATGGCTTAGTGTTGCCTGTATTTTTTTCTGCGTGGAAAACTGAAGGATGGCTTCATGGCATGGAGACAGTGAACTTCTCAGAAGCTTTATTTTGTATAAAGCAGTGACTGCTCCTGCAAAGCCAGCTCCTCTGTACTTTGAAGAGCAACAACTTAAAAGAAAGTTTCAATTTCATACAAACCCTAAAACTTTCCTATCATTAACACTACGCGATCCTTACTAAATAGAAAGTCAGGGCATTCAGGGAGTGAAATGTCCATGTTGTTGCTACAGGTGGTGAAGTTTCAAAGGACCCCATCTTACAGGTTGCAGGAGTATCAAGCCCCAAGGAGAAGAAAGTCTGATGATGACAATATATGTTGTTAACTTTTTACCTTTTTTTTTAGTGTCCTCAAAAGACAGAGCATTAAAAGTGGACTGGAGTGCCTTTCAGGTGTCTTATTGCTTGCTTGAGTTTGCACCCAGAGAAGGCAACTGGTGAAATCAAGTACCTGCTTTGATAGGAGCCTAACAAACAGCTCAAAGCTCCCCTCTCACATGAATGAGCCAGGGATGAGGAAATACTTTTGGACAAATACAGGGAGGGGAAAAGAGTGTGTGCCTGATCTGTCTGCCAGCTATTCTCAGCCCTGGCTGTTGGGATGGGACCACATAGTTTTGAGTTTATCCTGAATAGAAAGCTAACTTGTACATCAAAGCCAGCTCTAGTCTGCTGGGTTTATCTGAAATGGAGGAAGCCTGCTCTTCAGCTCACACAAAACCAGCTTATACTGGTAACACCTCCTTCAATACTTTCTGGAGGACCTCAAGATGCTGCTAAAAGTTACTTACTGGGACTCCTCTCCTGAACAGGAGAGATTCTGAGATCCACCTCGCAAATCAGCTTGATATATTTAGATTAATTTCATTTTATATTAAACACATGTGTGTTTTGCTTCTGCAGGGCAAGGTGGAAAAAAATCTTATGTCCAGCAAAGTAATGCCTCCATGTCTGGTGTGTGATCTGTGAAGGGGCAGACATTTATAGCAGTGGGGAGGGGAGAAGAGTGGCACAGATAGAGCATGGGTGTCTTAGCAAGATAAAGAGCCCAAATAAGAAATGACACTAATGCTGGGTGCTCCAGCGCTCCCAGGCACCGTGTGGGCTCGGGAGGAGCTGGCACTGCTGCCTGCGCACCGGGAGAAGGCAGGAGGCAAGGCAAGACACGCAGTAAACCCCCCGTCTTAGAGCTGAGAAAGGTAAATTGAATAGCTGTTTGAAGAGCCAGAAGCAGAAACACATTGTTTACTCCTTAAAGTAAACAATTATATATTATTAAACTATTATATAAATTGGAAACAGAATAGATGAGACTTTGTGAAATGACAAAGTTTGGGGCTTTTTTTTTTCCCCTTTTCTTTTATAAACAACTTTCTTTGCTCCCTGGTGGCAGGCAGCACAGCCAGCCACTATCCTTCTCTGGCCATTTCTTTTGCCTGCTGTAGAGCTGGGTCAAATGTTAGCGGTGATCTCACCTTAACTGTTTCTTAATCTAAAGAAACATGTTTCTAGGATGCAGAACTTAGCTCCTTTTTTGTGGCAAGATCTCTTGACCACCCTGAAATCATGGCTGCTGCCCCTGGATTACCATGTCTTCTCACTTCCTTCTACCTTAACAACACTGTACATTGCAAATCACACTGATTTTTACCAATTGTCTATGCCTAGAAGAATTGTTTTGCAGTCCCACAGCCATCTAATTAAGTGATCGCTGCAGAGATCTTGCAAACTGGTGCATGGTTTCTGGAGGCCAAAAGACATATACCATAAAGTATTTTATGGTGCTAGTGAATCTACCCAGACCAAATTTGTGGGAAGTATTATTTCTAAGCTAAAAATTTCAGGGGGATGGGCATACCTTATTGGTCACAAATAAAATTTAAAGTAGTCTGCCCATCCTCCAGGGTAAAATGTCTGCAGGTATCAATATGGAAATAACCCAGACACAGACGGTCTTGGATCACACAGGTGACTGCGACGTTCATAATAACAAGGGACTATCCCCTCTTGGAGAAGCTCTTTTGGTAAATTCAAGTCTAAGCATGAAGCAAGCAAAACATAAATTTTAGGCCTTTCCTGTCAAACGCTATGTCTCGTTCCACTGGTTTGGAAAAGATCTTAGCTGTTGTTTCCCTTAGAACAATATGAAAGCCTTGGGGAAAATTAAATTGGTGAGAGATTCAGTGTGTAAAATATACAGCGCAAAATGCTGGAGAAATCTCAGTCTGCGCGTGAAGAGTCACTCCTGTCACACGTTGGCAGGATTTTTATCCCTCGTTTACACAAAACTGAATTGTGGGGACTGATCAGCGTGCATCCTAGGTGAACTGTTTACTGGCTGTGTGATGCTGTGCCGAACCACCGATCCCCAAACTCCAGGTGCGAATGTGTTGAGCAAATCTAATGCAGAAGGATGTGTGCCTCTGTGAAGCAAGATGTTGTCAATTAGTCTGTTGCTGGAAAATATCATTCGAAGAATTTTTGGGAGAGGAAATGCCAAGTTTCTAGTTAAACTTGTTGAGTATCTCTGGTAAATTTGAATAAGAAACTTTCTCTGGAGAGACTATAAAAATAACTGTTCAAGCCAAGTAAACAATGTATTCAATGTGACAACTTTTGTCATCATGTCAACTCTGATTTTCACAGATTATGATGAATGCAAGAGCGAGAAGCTAAAATAACACTAAAGGCTTGTAAACACGGGGGGAGTCTGGGAGAGGAACTGGAGTGGGGGAATGAACTAAACCCATGAAGTTGAAGCACATTAAACCTGCAAAGCTTCTTCTGAATGTGGCTGCTAGAGCGTTCTCAGTCTGCTTACTTAACTAACTTAACATCCAGCACGAAAAAACCTGGAACGGCGTAAGAGTTACATCACCGTGCAGCTAAGAAAGCAGTCTGAGGGCCGCAAATGTAATTGTTCTCCCATGCTTCACATACTTGCCGCTGACGTCCTGTGCTGAAATCCTGCATGTTGGCAGCGCCTGTATCTGCAGCTCCGTCTGAGATGTATGAGTGTGAAGCTCGCTGACTCCACTGGAAAACAGGAGTCTCTTCTCATTAGGAAAGACAGTGTCCATCCATAGGTATATTAGAAATTGCTCTACAGTGCCAGAAAGGACTAATACGACATTCCTAACCTACAGGAGGCATGGGCAGACATGAGGTACGTACTCAGAGGTAGCTCAGAGTATGCCAGCCCCGTTGTGCAGCACTGCTCCTGCCCCTCTCCTCGGCCTCACGTTGCTGAACGTTATCCACTAAGCCATCTTGCAGGGAAGGGAGGTTATCCCAAACGCACGCTGCGGCAACGCAGGCTGGAGCATGGTCTGCACAGGTAAGTAGTTTAGCGGCATTTGTTTGTCGTGTTGCATCGTAGGAGCATGCTGTAAAGGGTGAGGCTGAAACACAGAAGAGTAATTCCCATGATAGGCTGACTGCTGTAGATTGGTTTGGAAGCAGCAAATAGCTGAAACGTTTGCTTTCTTATGTAAACTTGCTTATTTTTGTAATGCCTTGGACCTGTCTCAGAAGGGTGAGCTCATGTGCAGCTGAGTAGACTTTAGTTATCTTCCTGTGGATCAGTTTGAAAAGTTTACGTAGATACTTCAAATAACTTAGAAAGCCTGCAACCAACCGTTCCTACACCCTGCCCATGCACCTCAGTGGTCCACTGGAGCCCTTACAGTTGGGTGCAAGTTAAAGCAGCCCTCAGGCTACTTTAGTTATCTGTTGGGGCTAAGCCAGAAGAGGCAAAGCACAAGGCATATGCCATCCTCTGAGCTGAGGCCACACAGATACATTTCCTCTGCTGTGCTAACTCCATGGTGTGCCTGCAGTAGCTTCTGGTCACACCTTGTATGGTGCTTGCCTGCAGACTCAATCAGCCTCACCTTGTTTTCTAGGCAGGCTTTTCTCCCTGTCTCTTAGAGATTTTTCTGTTGTATTAGAGATCTAGAACCTGTCATCTCCGGCAGTGTTTTTTGGGAGGCACTGAGGGACGTGGCGGCTACGTCTCTGCATACAGTCCCACGCTCCCTGCGTGACAGCACATGTGGTGGGGTAGGGTGGTCACTGAGGTCCCTTGCCTCCAAACTTGCCGCAGCTGGACACCACAGTCCCTAGACTAGGAGGGGCTGAGACACTTGGGAGGATGCAGGTTGTATGAATGACCTTTGTTCAAAGGAAGAACCTGGAATTCGGGGTAGAGCTCCCTCCCCGAGGTGGAGCATCAGGCACAGCTGCACAGGTGAAATCCCACTGAAGTCTGCGGTGAAGTTCTCAGTCATCCTGGCGGCATCTGGATTTGAGCCACGACACACAAAGAGCACACTCAATATAGTAGTTGACAGAATTAATAAAAGAGGATCATGTAGATAAAAACGGTGTGTGTTCGCTGCGCTCAAAGGAAGTAGTCATATAATTTCCCTATCAAAACAATACCACTACAAGCACCACAGACCTACGCTAACATAAACCCATACTTAGCAGCCTGATCAGAAATGACAAAATTCTCCTTAAAATAGCCAAATCCTAGCTCAGAGCCTGAAATGCAGCACTCAATATATTCCAAGTAATGGAACAGTCACTGGCAGATTAGCAATTAAGTAATAGTTCACAATTAGTGAAAATATGAAAACTGCTGTAGCCTTGCTATACCAATGGGGTTATTTGTAGTCTGTTGCTTGCATCAAAACGACATGTTACAGAAAGATGAAGGGAGCCTGTCACAGCCCATTTGAAAAGTCACTTCTTCTAGACAAGGCTGTCTGCTTTCATCCCTCTCTGCATTATCAGCTGAACTGCTGGCACCAGGTATTCACAAAATTTCTGAGGGAAGGAGGAGAGCACAATATTTCCTTGTCACTGTGATAGATTTGACAGACCATTTGGGCAATGCATCTAGCATCCTGTCACACAAATGGAAATCTTTGAAAAGCCAACAGGCTTTAAGAACAATATTCAGCTTACTCTAGGCCTGGGGTATAAGGTTATAACTAGATCTCGCTTTTGCTCATGAATCGCTCACTCTCATCCTTTAAACATGTACAGAGAACTGGGGTTGGGACAGTTCTACAACAGTCTACCTGGCTTGGTAATTAAAGTACCCCCGTGCATTCTTCTTTGTTCCTGTATACCTGCATTTCAGGCAAGAGGTTTTCTCCGCTAAAGATGGAACTGCTCCCCAGGCTGCTGTACATCTCCGAGACAATTAATTTTATTTGTCAAGACTATTGTATGTGTGGCATGTGGTCATCAGGCACAGTGTTACAAGAGATCCCAGGCTTCACCAAAGGGGCAGGCTTGGCACTGGTATCTGGAGGTGAGACAAAGAGAAACGCTGGCTGCCGTGCCAGGTGATGTGGGCACCCTTCTTGCAGGGTGCTGGCGCCCAACCAGCAACCTAGCAAGATCTTTGAAGTATCAAGCTGCTGACAGTGCTATTTAAGATCAGTAAACAAGCATCCTATTTAAACTGTGGTTAGGGAAGGATCATTGGCACTTGGGAAAGGAGGTGTTATCAAGCTAGAATTTGGGCAGTGCAGAACCACAACGGAGTGCCTTGCTCTCTGCAGAGTGGCCATGCAGCCAAAGTCCCACTGCTCTTTCCCAGTTAAACACCTAGGCCATCTCCCTGTCGCACAACTCAGAGCCCATTTTTGCAACTGCATTTCACCAGCTGATATTTTCTCATAACATCTAAAATATTGCCCTTCCATTCACATGCTCCCAATGGAAATGGAAAGTATTGCTGAGCAGAGTGCTGTTTTCTGCCCTGCATCATGAAGCCAGGGGTATGAACAAGCTTGCTCTTATATACAATTTGTATATCTTTTTGTAAAATCCTTCCATGTGTTTTGGGATTGAAGTTATACACGAACAAGACTGAAAATACATTATCTATTGTCTTCCCTCTGTTTTAATGACCCCTCACCATCCGACCACATGCTGTTTCTCAGTAGTACAGCACAATGCGTCAGACATGTACAAACTTTGGCCTTCTGCACTTCAGTGACATCCTGAGTAAACTCACAGGACCAGTGCACAGACCTTGAAAATATCCCAGGCAAACACATTAGTAAATAAGTAAAGGCACAGTTCTCACTTCTGATGGGTTAATTCTTCATCTCTTCCACCTACTATTCCCAAGGTGCAGCTTGCAAACGCTCCTAGCCCTGTCATACTCTGCCCATTTTTATTCTCAAGTCAAAAAAGTGCACACTCCCCAGCAAAAGACCATTTCCATGCCACCTTCAAGCTTTCAAACTTCATCTGTCTTGCTGTCACTTTGCCCAAAGAAGTTATACTGTAGAGATGGAAAAATGGCTTCTCATACTTGGAAATCTGAGGGTTTATCTTTTGGGGAAAGATCAATTATGAACAACTTGCAGAAACCTTTTTTTTTTTTTTGCCATTATTAGGATGTGTGCAAAGACGTGTATTGCAGTATCTCACCTCAAAGTGGCTAAGTGTAGGTAACCATATTTCTAGGCTCCCATTAGGAATAAAGGAGACCTCTGACTTGTTTCAAGAACTTGTTCTTCTGTATGTGGAGAGAGCAACATTATTTTCCCCTGGCTGTTTTGGAGGACAGCACAGGGCTTGTTTGCTTGTTTGTTTGGTATACAGGATCAGGTTTTCTGCTGATTTCAAGGAAGGAACCCCCCCAAGCTTGCACGATCAAGCTTGCAGGCTGTACCTGCTCAGGCCCTTTACCCTGTGCCGTGCAAAGATTCAAACCAGAGACTTTCCCAGATATCGATGGCGTTACAAGGAGGAAGCAGAAGATGAAACACTGTGCCTAAGTGACTCCTTGATAAGAGGATTAATTTAAAACCATACACTTTGCTCATTTAACTTTTTTTTGTAAGGAAGCATAAAACAGCACTGTAATTGTACTTTGGCCTGTGGAAATAATAACCCAGAAATAACATCTTTACTTAAATTCTAGTAGCTTAAGATCTCTGCTGGGCTGCTTCTTTCACTGCAAGACCTATAATTAGCCATCCATTATGGCATCGAGCAGTAATCCTAAGGAAGCCTGTATTTTCCCCCTAAGCACTGTATCCCAAACATGCCATGGAGCAGCTAGGGAATACCCTACAGTTCCCCCTTCTGCTCGACCTAGGGGGTTGGAGACCCTCCCCGGGGCACCTCGCAGAGCTCTTCAGGAGGGACACCCCATGGGACACCGTGCCACTCTCAGGTGTGAGAGGTGTACTGTGTCTCACCTTGTGAACACTGGGATCACGATATCCTGGGTCCTAGAGCTACGGTGGTGCAATTTGGGCTGCTTCCCCTCAACACCTTATTTTTTTTTGACTTTGGGGTGGGAAAAGAAAGCACCTTTCCATTTAGGAAAAGCGGCCAAGCAAAGCACTCCTTTCCTCTGCGAGGGGAAAAATTCCATGGCCCTTGGACCAAGCATGACTGCTTTGGGGATGGGAATGGCTCACTGGTGCCGCTCCAGGTCTGTACGTCTGTGCCTTCAGGACAGCTAACGCTTTCCCAGCACAACTGCAGGGGATACTCGCAGGAAACTGTACTGGTCAAACTGAAGACTGAGTTCAGATGGGGTGAAACCGCACATGTGAAGAAGACCTGGCTAAAGGTGTTTCCCCATGGTTTCGGGAAAGATTTTAGCTTCCCTTAAAATAAACAGGTAATTTTCTCGGGTAAAGTACCATAAACATATAAGCTGTTTCACTTAGGAAATCCTACATTTGAATCAGTTTGTATTTTCCAAAGCATTTTCCCAGTTTTATTGTCTAAAAGTGTTTTCCAAATTAGAATTTAATTTATAAGTGGTTTCAGTTGCTTGGAAACAGTGTTGGCAGGGTTTTTGTGTGCATGTGAACAAATTACTGCCTGAAAAGGCTGCCCCTTTCTATCTGTAACCTTTTTTAACGTTGATGCAAACTCCTCTGCGAAAATGGCTTGAGGACTCTCTGGTGGTGGACATGGGGCTGATGAGACTGGTCCCCATCTTAACACACTCTGGGCGCTGGGAGCAACGTACAGATGGTCCTCCAACGTGTCAGACCTCACCCCTCACACAACTTCCTCTGGACTACCAGCCAGCCTGACCTTAGACTTAGAAAAGACATTGAATCCTTGGCATGACAGCTGTGCTCTGGCTTCTGATGGCAATTACCAAGAATGTGGGCTCTCCAAGGCTCAGTGGCATCAGGAATATTGTTTCAAGACAGCTCTTGTGTTATACCCTCAAGCTTTGAGTGCAAGGTAAAGTAAACAATGTTTTTTACAAGCACTTCATTACTGCAGATCAATGCCACCACACACTCAGATTTGCCCTTCCCAGATTCAATGCGATGAGGACAAAGAGGGTTTCTATAAAGTGCTGGAAATTTGAGGTCAAGGGCATGAAGACATGCAGGAGGTGTAATTCTCTGTTAGACTTTTAAATGTGGTTATTCCTAACAAGCAATACTGTATGTTGATCCTCACCAGCCTACTACCACTATAAGAGACAAATCTGTGACCTGTCTCAGATGCCTCAGAATACACTTTAACTTCACTTTGACGTGTGTCTTTCATAAAGACAAGAAGCAAGTTTTGACTAAAGAAGAAGTCAAGTTTTTCTGAAATTTCCGTTGATCTTCCTCTCCATGTTAACACTGAGTTAAACCTTCATTTGGACCAAGTTTTAGATTTAATCTCTAGTCACTGCAATAGGTCAGGCTTGAAAAAAGCACTTTGCGCTACCAGTTCAGTGCAATTTCTTTATCTAGCAGTCACAGTAAGTGTTGAAGTAAATCTCATATTACACGTTCAGTAATGTCACAGGCCTGATCTTGTTCCATGCTTCTTTGGAAACATGAGGGTAAGCTGCACAAGGCATAGGAAATTTATAATAATAATTTTTTTAAAAATGGAGTGAGGTCACTTTTTGGATGTTCAATGTTTTTGGAGTTAGAACTCAAAAAACCTCTGCTTTGATCTTGTTCCTCAGCCAATTTTTTGGCTTTCTGTTCTCACTGTGATTTTCTTAAAAGTTTGTTAAGAGCTAATAACCTGTTCCTATTTGTGATATTAAAGAATCTACATAATTTTGAAACCCTACTAGAGTGTTGTAAAGTGATCATATTTATATTCAAATTAGAAATCCACCATATGCAGTAGTGAGTGTTAAAGTTGTGGTTACTTGGAAAGCTAGGAACCTCCATGGGAGCAAGAAAGAAGAAATGCATGATGTAGTTAGGGAAAAAAGAAGTCATCTGATGATCAGGGAGGTGAGCAGAAGCTTTCTGGAGCTGTTCACTAAGCAATTCTTGGAGTTGCTGGATGTAACAAAGGCTCACGACAGCTGCCCATGCACAGGTGCCTGGTGCCATCTGGGATGTCCTATGGCACCCTGCCTGATCCCAGTGTGCCACTCCAAAAGACTGCAGGTCCCCTCCCCTCCGGGTCCAGCGCTGGACCTGCCAGCCTCACATGGATATCTTGTGTAGCACATCTTAAATGGCAGTAGCCACACATAGGCAGGCAGATGAGTACAGCTCTTCAGAAGGATCTTTTACTCATTTAAAATCACAGGCAGAAAAAAAGCAACATTGAAAGATCTCAGCCTTTAGATCACATAAATGCAAGATGCAGAGCGATTTTCTGATTTCAGGTTATGATGGTAGTCAGGGAAGAAAACAGATATAAACTTCCAGCGGCTGATGCCCACACAGTTAGTTATTCCTGCATGAACTGAGGGTGAAAATACTAGTTTTCTTACTTACTCACTTCATACTTTTGCAGGTCAGCAGAAAAAAGAATCACATCGTGTGAAAATGTGCCATACAGAGTCAGACTAGCTGTGCTTTTACCTATAAACTGAACATATGTCTGGGGATTATATGGTATAATAAATAAAAGTAATCAAAGACTCAATTCCTCTGACTTTAAAGCAGGCCTGTATTTTGAGAGCTGGATAAAAAACCTGGGGCCTCACAAAGTAGATCTGTTGGGTAAAAGGGGACTGACTGGCTGGAGGGACGAAGACAAACCTGGAAATATCCCATTTCCCTGGGCAAAGAGAGACTGTTAAGTGTGAGCACGGTGACTGTAGCTGCTTAGACCTCTCCAACTCTTCCTGAAAACGTCCTTATCAAAACTTTTCGTGACAATGGCTGTGATTTACGTGCAAGTTGCACATTGTAGAAAGAAGCTAAGGAGCAAAACAGCCATTGCATGGTCAACCTCAACTATGCACTGACCAACGCTGCACTTGGGGCTCTCTGACTGAGATCTTCAGATGGCTCTGTGTTCCATCATCTAATTTTGAATGAAATCTACAGTATGTTCACACTGTTTCTCCCTCCCTTCTTAGTAGTTAGAAATTAACACCCTTGACACCCTTTTAAACCACACTGTTTGGCAACTATTTTACAGTGTAGGCAAACATTTGAGTTTAGTGTCAAATATGCTGGGTGTTGTACAGTACACAAATAAAGACTGTCTCTTCCTCAAAGGTCTTGCAGTCTGAAAGATAAGAAGATGAAAGAGTGCTTGGGAAGATGAGTGAAGGGGGGGACTGCGGGAGGGGTTTACTTCAGCTAAAACATAAAAACCTGGAAATCACTCAAAGAACATACAGATTTTGGTACTGGAAGTGTGTGTTTTTTTACATGTAACAGTTTTGCGTTTAAGAAGAAAAGGTGAAGCTGTTGACAGTGGCTTGTGCTGGGTTTTGTTAGGACTTAGGTAGCACGTAGCTGTTAATTCTCCCGACACCCCCAAGGTGGCCACTGTGCCACCCTGCTGCAGCCGGTCTCTGCCCAAAGCCAAATGTTCTCCCTCAAACCGCCGGTCCTGCTCTGAGGGAAACACTCCCACATCAGCATCCTGATATCCCATAAACAACTTGTTGGGTTTTGTGAGGGTTTTGACCTTGAGAGGTATTAGAGGGAGAGCTTTAGAGACCAGATGTCTCTTGTACATGGTGGAAGACTTTTCATTTAAATACATGAAATCGTTAGACTTTTTTTTGCTTGCATATACTTAGGAAAGTTATGAGTCACAAAGTAAACAGAAATAAATATGATGTAATCAGCATGTGCAACTTTCCATGATTCAGTTTTGCAAATATTTCTCCATCTGTCTCCAGACATCAAGCACGGGTTAAAGGCAAGGACCCCCTGGTCACAAGGGCACCGAACTGCTCTGTCCCTGGGAAGGAGCAGCCGGGGTGCAGGCTGCTGGGGCACAGCAGCAGGGTGCTCAGTGCTGCCCTGCACCCCTTGCTCATATCTACCTCCAAGTTTCTAGAAGCGTAGTTCACTGTTACTGCAGACAGAGGGACTCGGCATCAGGTAGCACAAACTTTCCTGTGGTGGACACTCCCAGGTTGTGATTCTTTGTATGTCACCTCCCAGGTGACACTCACATCCCACAAAGAAAGGGCAAAGATTAATTCCCCTTTCATTCTTAACGTGGTTCGGTACACATCAGATGGTGCCTCTGTTGGTTTTGGGATCATACCAGGATAGCTTGTTCCTCAAACAATGTTTGAGATCAGACTTATCCCAGATTACACAGATGACAGATCTGACTTTGCCTTAGTAATGCCAGAACAGTTCTGATACTAATAGGAATGATGTAGCTGCAGCTTCTCTGGGCAAAGTGCTAACAAAATGCCACGTGCACATGAAATGAGTGATCCTTGGCGTCATGAAGTCACGTGCCAGTTGTTTGTACGTAAAGGCAAAGCGTGCAGTTGTTCTGTGAATCTGAGTGACACACTTGCAGCCATCCGTGTTTTGATTTCAGGCCAGTGAAAACCAGATTTTCCTTTTGCTAGCGTAGCCCAACGGTTGGTGGAGCAGGAAGCAGCTAATGCCAAGGTAAAACTATGCATGTTTCTTGTCATATGTCTTCAAGTGATACATTCCAGAGTTGTTCTTTATTTAATCATCCAGAGATAAATAAGCTACTGCTTATTACAAACTAATTATTTTTTAAACAGCACAGCTAAGAGATAATCTGTGCTACAGAATTCCTAGTGGCAAAACATCCAGGATTTTTTACATGTAAAATCATGAAACTGCTGTGATGCTTTTGAAGTTTTAAGACACACATGCATTTGCTTGAAAACGACTGTGCAAGCAATACTCTCTTGTTTGGGTCGGGTCCTTCAAGGAGCAGCACAGGTAGTCCTACACTTAACTTCATGACCTCAGTCCTCACAAGTCTGACCTAGCTGATAACATTTTTGAACAATGTGTCTATCTCTAAATGCAATTAAAAAAATAATAATCTGTGGTTTTAGTATTGATTAGTCTCCTCACCAAAAATTGTGTTCACAGCTAGAGGACTAAAGAATGGTGAGCAGGAAAGAGGCTTAACAAAGACACTTTGAAGGCAAAAAGCCCAACACAATGCCTTTTTCTTTTCCTTCTCTAATTGCTGCAGATGTTGCATAGTCACACCTATGAAAAGTTAAATATTATGTCTCTGTAACATTTTTGATCTTCATTAATTATAGCTCAGAAAAGCTTACAAAAAGCAGCCTGCCTCTTTAATACAAATAAGATTAATTGCATGGTTGTTCAGAAAATGAACCACCAGTAGTTAAACAAAAAATGTTTGTCTTTAAGCAGCCCTTGGATGAATTTTTTTTTTTTTAAACTGTTACAGGAAGTGAAGAGGCTGCCAAATTACCATGCCCGTGAGCCCCACTCTCATTATCAGCCTAAACGAACGCACACACCCCGCCACTTTCATCCTCTTCCAGGTCCAAGAAAAAGAAAAAAGAGGCATAAACCCCCCCCCCCCCCCCCCCCCCCCACAAAAAGGGGGCTTCGAAGAGCGGGA
>VZSF01003002.1:372323-426502 GCA_013398295.1 Chionis minor
AAAAAAAAAAAAAAAGGTGGAAAAAAAGGAAAAAAAAAAAAGAAAAAGAGAAAAAGAAAAGAAAAATCACCCCCCTGATGCAGGTAGTGGGTGGAGAGACAAACAGAGGAGCATGAAGGAGTGCATGGGGGTGTGCCCAGGGAAGGAGGTGGCGACGGCCGACAGTCTGCGGCGCAGGGCGCAAGTATGAAATGGGTCTGGCCTCCTGTGCAGGCACCCGTGTTTCAGCATAGCCTCCCCTCGCCTTTGGCAGCCGGGCTGTGGGACCAGGTGCCGGGTGGGATGCCTCAGCCACTGCCACTGCCAGGGAAGCGGCAGCATGCCGGCTGCTCGTGAAGGACTGAAAGGAGGTTTTTGTCTTGGTGGGACATGATGAGAAGGACTTTGGCATCAGCTCATGTTGTCCCCATGCTTTCTGAGACAAGTCTGTTTTCCTCATTTTAGACATGCCCATCCTGTCCCTAAGCAAGACACTTTCATTCAGTTTCCTAAACTCCTCTGGGAGAAAACCCTTGGTAATAAGGACTTAATTTTACACCAAACCCGCCTGATGGGAGGCAAAGCCATAGAGCACTGAGATACGTGAAGCGAATGATAGCGGGGAAAGGAAAGAGTGCTCAGGACAGTGTCAGGACCTAGAGAAACACCACTGAATATCCCAGAGCTCAGGCTTCTGAAACTCTAGCATTAGCAGGTGTTGCACTAATTACCAAAAGCTTTGAAGTAACGTGGGCAGAAAACGTTTGTAATAAAAAGAGAATAACGCCTGGCTATTTGCGAAGATATTTATTGTCTATATCATCATATCACTCAGAGGCACAATAAAAGATGGGGCATAAGGGTGCTGTTTGTGATGCAGAACCAGTTAAGGAGCATTTTCCAGGGAGATGAATTACCATGCCAATTGGAATAATGCTGCATTAATCCATGGCGCTCAAAAATATTTGTGAGGATATATTCTGAAATCACACTGACAGAGAAAAGAAGGCAGAGAAATGACAGTATAGGCGGTTAACATAAAACTTAAAGTCAGAAAAACTTGCCCTTCTCAAGCATTTCACAATGTCTACCTTTGATCCTGGGACCAGAAAGCAGTATGGGATTAATGATCTTTAAGGGCTGTTCTAGCATCACAGATGGGCACTGCCATTGAGGAGGACCCATCAGCATATTCCGGATTTAACCCAACTGAAAGCTCTAGATTTGTTTTTCCAATTCTCCTTTTTCAAGCAGTTCAGAGCCAGGCCTTTACGGGGCTTCTTCCAAAATTTCTGGGCTCACAGGGATGTTTGGGATGTTGAGATCTGGGAAAAAAGAGCTGGTTTAATCCATTTCAGTTATAGGGCACTTTCTATATTTAGGATTTTAAATTATGTTTTATTAAGAATGCAAATTACGAACATTTCTAGGACTCCAGGTACTTGCATGTCCCAGCTAGCACATAAACCTCATGCCATTACAAATCTGAATAAAGTAGGTTAAGTTTGCAGCAGGTTTAAAATAGGGCAAAAGGGAGGGCGGGAAGAGAGCCTGCACAACGTGTTCAACATCTGCCCACTAGGATGGGAGGAGAAACATCTACACTCCAGCTGAACCGCACCTATACAACTGCCTGTGAAGCTGCAGTATCAATCTCAGCTTGGCCACACGTATCCTGTTCTATTTTCACATTTGAAAGATTTAGCTTTTATACTTTTTTTTTTTTTTCCCCTTCTGTTGGGTGTTTTGTTGTTTGGTTTGCTTGGCTTTGGTTTTTTGGGTTTTTTTTTCTTTTTTTTTCCCTGGGGGATGATGTCTTCTATATAGTGCCAGCAGGAGGTTCTCAGAGAAATCAGTTTCATCAACCTGTGACCAATGTATTGAAAAATGGAGCATGGCTCCACGGCAGCAATCACAGGAATCTGTTGCGGACACTTAGCCTGGAGCCTCCATAATTTCCGACACTGAGCATCTGAGGAAATAGCATTCAGTATTTCATTCTGACATTTCAGCTCTTGACAGCGTGCTACAGAATGCTACTTGAACCCAAAGTCAAATGCAATAAACAGAGCACAGCTTTGCAAAAAACCGAAGCGTAAGCAAGGCTGGTTCAGCTTGCCCTGTCTCACAGGGAGCCGCAAGAGAGGGAAACAGAAATATGTGGCTCCAGGCAGTCGCTCCATTGCTGCCTGCCTGTTAAAAATAACTTGCAATTTTCAAGATGCAGTTACAGGCACTATCAGGGCCTCCTGGCCTAATGAGAGCACCAGCAATGAATTAGGCAGAAAATGCCCTGGATTACCCAGCAATTCCTTCTCCAGCCCCCCGAGAGATGCCACCTTTCTCCCTGTCCTCCAAACGTTTGCTATTTTTGTCCCCATTCAGTCCTTTGTCCTGTATCAATTCAGCTTCTTCCTCAACACGCTCACTTTGTGGTGCCCATGACTCCTTTTTAGCTCCGTGTCACCCCTCTCACCACCTTCCCTCGCTCCGCCCCAGGTGGAGCAGCACATCAGTGGAAAACAGCCGATACCCTTTCCCTGTGCCCGCACCCCGTGTTGTTCCCACAGCCACCGCTCATTGTCCCCGCTCTTCTTCATACACCTGGGAGCCCAAACAGGATTTGAGCATCCTTTCCTCTGACCCTCAAGTGCACTGCAATCCTGACCCTCTGCTCTACCTGCTCACTTCATGCAGCCGTTCTCTGTAGCCGTTCAACTCCCCCATAAACTGGCAAAGACACACTGGGCATCTGCTGCCTCGGTGTCAGAATAATCCCACCTGGAGAAAATTCCAGGCAACTCACCCCCACCCCAGTGGGCTTTGGGGCCCATTGCCACCAGGGCAATGTGGCATCATGCATCATCAACCTCTGCCTGCAAGGGGGTGGGTAACATCAAGATCGCAGAATCATAGAATGTTCAGGTTTGGAAGGGATCGCTACAGATCATCTGGTCCAACCCTCCTGCCAGAGCAGGTCCACCTACAGCAGGTTGCACAGGATGGTGCCCAGGCGGGTCTGGAATGTCTCCAGAGTCGGAGACTCCACCACCTCTCTGGGCAGCCTCTTCCAGTGCTCTGCCACCCTCAAAGGAAAGAAGTTCCTCCTCATGTTCAGATGGAACTTCCGCTCTTCAAGTTTATAGCCATTGCCCCTTGTCCTATCACTGGCTACCACTGAGAAAAGACTGGTCCCCTCCTCCTGGCACCCTCCCTTCAGTATTTGTAAACATTGATGAGATATCCCCCTCAGCCTTCTCTTCTCCAGGCTAAAAAGACCCAACTCCCTCAGCCTGTCCTCCTAAGAAAGATGCTCCAGCCCCCTCATCATCTTTGTGGCCCTTCGCTGCACCCTCTCCAGCAGGTCCCTGTCCTTCTTGAACTGGGGGGCCCAGAACTGGACTCAGGACTCGCGTTGTGGTCTCACCAGGGCAGAGTAGACGGAGAGGATGACCTCCCTCGACCTGCACCCCAGGATGCCAGTGGCCTTCTTGGCCACAAGGGCACATTGCTGGCTCATGGCCATCCTCTTGTCCACTAGGACTCTTGGGTCCCACTCTGCAGAGCTGCTTTCCAGGAGGTCAGTCCCCAGCCTGTATGGTGCATTGGGGTTATTACCCCAAAATCACCTTGCAAAGTGAAATGTAACAACACGGTCATGTTTATGACTTGCGGGGGCTGTGAGAAGAGTCCCTTCCTGCCTCCAGGCACACCCGCTCCTCTCCAAGAGTTGAAGACAGCCTGGCTGGTCCAGGCGGTCCCTTGGAGTGCCCCAGGCCCCAGTCTGGGGTAGCTCTTAGAAGACAGCTTAGCCTGATGAAACACATTGCCCTGTGTAAGTGGTGGAAGAATCACACTTGTAGCTGCAGCAATGTATTCTATAGCAAAACCCTGTAACAGAAAATTATTTATTTCTGTGACTGTTTACTTGAAGTAAGTAAAGGATTATAGAAACAGCATTTCTGGAAGGTACAACTATCAAGTGCACAACAGCAACTGAGGAACTACATTTCTTTTACAGCTTGTCTAAAATGTCACGCTGCGCAGAGACCTGGGGGCATGTTTTAGTGATGTGCTTTAAATGGGGAACAGCGAAAGCTAATTCTTGTCCAAAAAAGGATGCAAGCAGGAAACTTGTTTAAAGGACAAAGCTTTCGATGGATAGCAAGTGCTTGTGTTCACATGTATGCTCAGGTTGCTTTCAGGGTCTTTTTTTGGCTGTCTTGGCTCTGCCTTCTAAGACATCTCCAAAAAGTCATGTACGCGCCTAAGTGCCAAATGTGTATCCTGCATCTCAACTTCGACAGCAAGTGACAGTTAATTAAAACCATGCATTACAGAGAGCTCATCCTTTCATGATAAACGATGGTATTGACAGATGAGTTATTTTTACGTTACGCTTAATTACGTCAAAGCTCGACCCACCAGTGTGCAATGGAAAGGGTAGCATTTTTGTTCATTACGGATAAGCTGTCTTTGTTACTTTTCTTCTGAACTATTGGCATGTAGTGAAAAGTGACCCAAACCCACATACATTATATGTCAATTAAAATAGTTTCATTTTTGTTGTCATGTCATGACATACTGGGTACATAAATGTGGAACCAAAAAAGCTGTAAGGCTGCCCTGTCTCTTGGCATCTCATGGTGATTTAAGTTTAAAGTCTTAAGGAAACAACGACTGAGTTTGCCTGTTTGCATGGAGCCAGTTCTGTACATTCTCCTTGCTCAGACTGTTACATATATAAAGCTCCTCACCTGAATCCCTGAGGTCCTGTTTATCTCCTGCAGGTATATTCTTCTTGTAGGAAGAAGCCAAAGCTGCACACAGAGCTACAATATGGCTCTCCCTAACTTACGTGTCTAATAAACCAAACTTCTACAAAAGGGAATAAATTTAGTCTTCAAAACATAAAAACCAGATCATGCTGCTCGTGGAGCAGCATCAGCAGCTGAAATCAGTGGGCCTACTAAGAGAAAAGTGTATTAGCGCAGTTAGCAAAGTCTCCTAAATAAACCCCAAATAATCTACAGTAAAGGTGGGGTTTTTTGAAGTCTGCCTTCAGTGTTCAGAAAATAGTATAGTTCATGTAGACCATTTTTACTTCAAAGCCAGTCAAAAGCCTGGAAATGAAAACCACAGATGACCACATTCATACCACCTATTATTACCCCTCCACTGAAGTTTGCCCCTGCAGCATCTTGCTCCTAAATCTCTGCTGCGCGCTCCACTTGCACTCTGAATAGCTGTTCTTGAACAGATTAAAAAGCATTGCTACTCTTCTTAGTAAGCACCAAAGGCTTGCATACAGAATATGGTTAGCACATTTCAGAGCAGTATATGGTTTCCACAGATCAATTTATTAGTGGAGCAGTATGACACACTGAGTAAAAACGGGACAACATCAAATACTCTCTCTGTTTAAGTTGCAACAGGGAGCTGAACTTCGAACTCCTGTCCCTCAAAAGAGTGCCAAAACCACGGGGTTATTGGATATTTGCAGGAGGGCTTTTTTTTTTTTTTTTTTTAAACTATTTCCCCTAGTTTTAGCTGAATTCCAAAGCAAATGTTGTTTGTGTGGCCATGATGCAATTTCCCACCCAGTCTCTCTGGCTTACCTGTGCACCCCCCAGCCCCTCTCCCAGCAGTTCTGTCCACTTGGATGGAGCAGGAAGGAACCAAGTCCCCAGAGGTTTCATGGTGCAGGTGGCTTGGTCAGGGCTCCTGGTGTACTCCAGCGTGGGAGGAGACTGCCCTCTGAGACACCGACAACTGCACATGGAGCAAGGTCCTTACAAATGTTGCAGTGGGGCAAGCTTCCGCTGGAGCTGGCAGTCAGCCACAAGACATCGATCCATCAGAAATCAACCTTCATCCATGCTGATGCTCCTGGAGCTACTTGCCTGCTAGCCATCCCTGATTTAGAATCATAGAATGGTTTGGAAGGGACCTTAAAGATCGTCTAGTTCCAACCCCCTTGCCATGGACAGGGGCACTTCCCACTAGACCAGGTTGCTCAAAGACCCAACCAGCCTGGTCTTAACACTTCCAGGGATGAGGCATCCACAGCTTCCCTGGGGAACCTCTTCCAGTACCTCACCACCCTCACAGTGAAAATTTTCTTCCTGAAATCATTTAAACTAGCCTGGGCTAATCTCAAGCACATTTTTCCTAAGAAAGCTGCCTGCTGCAGCAGGGATCAGGCCAGATTCACACCAGCAGCAGTGCCATTATGGATTCAGTGCTCCGTGGAAGCCACAGGAGGTGGCAGCATCCTTGCTACAGCCAGAGCTTGGGGAGAGCAAGACGCCTCAAAACAGAGATCCTCAAAAGCCAGCAAATATGCCTTCACAATGACTCTGGCAAAGCTTAGGAACTTGGCAAGGCTCTGCCGTTCAGTCCTCCAGGCTCCCCCCAAAACCAAGCCTACGGAATGCCTCCCACGGTCCACTTCTCTCTCACAAAACACAGCACTAGTACTGCTCCATCTCTTTGCCCTTAATAACCCCATCATCCATGGGGCAGCGCAAGGCCAAACGCCTCTACCTGCCTGCAGAAAGCATCCTCCTTTGTCTGAACACCAGTTTGGAAATCTTCCCCCCTTGGTGGCTGGGGGCAGGCTGGGCGGGCTCCCGGAGCGGGGACAGCCCCAAGCCCTCAGCTGGGCAGCGCGGCTGCAGGGAGTCCCTTGCAGGTCTGCCCAGCTCCCTCCTGTTGATGCTTTTCTGCTTTGCATGAGGCAGTTTTTTTCTATTTTTCACTCAGACACATGACTCCCAAACCTAGCAATTGGGGCACCACCTGGGACAGGGTTTGGAAACTGGGCTCCAGTTCTTACTCTGACAAAAATTTAAATTTCTTATACTGAGTATTCTCCAGAGCCCACATCTCTCTGCACGCCCTGGCAAGTACCCTAGCCACCAGGCAGCAGCATTATTTTTCTTTTGCTCTCCAAATAGTCACTTATGCCTAAGAAATTGTAACAGTTAAAAAAAAAAAGAAAGAAAAAAAAGAAAAAAGAAAGAGGGGTGGACAGACACCTCTTTCAGAACACACAAGAGCCAGGGCTGAGGGCACTGTTGTGGGAGAAACAGATAAAGTCTCCCCAGGCTGAGGAGCACATTGAGTCCAGATCACCCACTGGAGTTCCCTAAGCACGGACTAAATGTAAAAGTGCAGCCATTCTCCCCCGGCAGGACTTACATGTGGTGTGTGAGTCTTCTTCCAGCACAGGCCAGGCCAGGCCAGGCCAGGTAAAGCATGTCCAGAAGCACACGTCCAGGCACGCAAGGAACTCAGTGGATGCTAACGTGGGTGTTAAGGAATGTAGGGTACCTCTGGGGTGAAGGGGCAGGTGAGCAAGGTTTCCTAGGTCTAGATTTTAGGTGTGTGAAGTGACAGGTCTGCTAGACACCCAAGTTCCTCCATGGGATTAAGTCCATGAAGACGATCCAACAGAAAGTATCTGCTTCCCACCTCGGAGTATCCCTGAACTCAAAGATTCAGAGAGAGTGCCTGCTATTCTAAGCACTTTTCACACACCCATCGCTAATTGCGCTTCTATGATTAAGGAAAAGTGTTTCATCTGTACATATGAAAAAGGGTAAAAACTCCAGATGAAAATTATTGCAGAGTTAATCACAACTGTTTATGAACTGTCATCTGTTCTGCAAAAATGGACATGTTTATGGAGCTAAGCAACGGTCCGTGTACAACACTTGTTAAATTAATCCAGCTAGCACCGGTAACGATAGGGAAAATAGCACAGATTGCGGCTTTCCTTCCTTACGTATTTCTCGGGAACTTGAGCTCTAAGCACTGCCTTTGCGCTTGGCTTCGCAAGGGGAAAAGCAGATGCCTTTCTTTCATTCATTTTGATTAAACTAATACAGTTTTGGCAGCTTGTGAAACAATTGTACCTTTTCTTTAAATTTTTGTCCAGTTCAGTCACAGGCAACAGGCAACAGCAAATAAAAGCACAACACCCGCAGTTTGTTAAAAGAAACAGCAAAAACACCCATGACATCAGGACTGAGGGAGTATCTCAAGTATTTTCTCTCAAGTCTTTCCATCAAACTTGTTTTAAAAGGGATCAACTAAAAGTTCTGAAGGAACAAAACAGATCCAGACACCACGCTTCCCTCTCATTTTCTTTGCTCCCGTGTTTTAGAATTGCAAAAGAAAAAGCCACACACACATACAAAACATCACTTACTTTAGGTGCTAAACATATATATCATTCCACCGCTTGTTTTCTTATTTCTGTCACATATTTTTTAGGAAATAACTTCGCCATACTTCTTACGTGCATCTCTGAAATTCTTCAGGGATGCTTGTGTAATTAGGAAGAGCTTACTGAATTAATAAGCCAGCGTACTTTGCAAAGGCATTAAAATAATGTAAGTGAGAGGCACACCCAAGGTTGTGCTGCGGGTGAACGACGCGTGAAGTTGAGCTCCACTACAACGTTTTGCTGCAAGCAAGCGCTCCCTTCCAATGCAGACTGTGGCTCTACCAGCTGTAAGCCCATTGCTTCGCAGTCGCAGACTCTGCAGTGATGCCATACATAGCCTTTTGAGCCGCTACAAACCACAACAAGTTCAAAACCTGACTCATGTCTAGAACTTCGACTCGCTCGCTGTTACCGGTTTAGTCATTGCCAGCAGCCCGACATGCATCTGCTAATCCTGCGGTATCCTCAGCACCATTCCCTCCTGTGGGAAAGCCCTGGTTAGTCAGCCTCGCAGAAAGGTAGGGTATTGTGATATTTCTCTTACCATTGTCCTGCTTTGTTCTTCTTGCATTCCCATCTTAACGAGGGGTGCGAGCTGTTGGCCTTCCACACTTTCTTTGTGCCTATGTAAATTCAGTGTTTGATGCTGAAGAGGCGGAGACGATTTCTAAGTAAAGGGGCAGGTGTGAGTGAAAGGAGCAACCCAACAGCCAAACTATTTGAAAAAGAAACCTTTAATGTCTCATCAGCTCAGCACTTGAAAAAAAAGCCTTCATAACTTGCCTTGAAAACTGGAAAAACAGGGTGTCTAGCTATAATTTAAGACATTAATAACAAGAAGATATTGCAGTTCCCTGACATATTTTGACTTTGGCACAGAGAAATACTATCTTAAAATCAGGTCTGATTATTAATACGTAAAACACTGTCAGTGACAAAGAAATTGCAGAAAGGTTGATTTGTTTCTCATTCCCTAATCAAAATTTCTACCTATTTGGAGAAAAAAAGCCCAGGCTAAATTTCAGACTGTACCTGAAAAAAATTGCTTTTTCGCTTTGTTGAATATACACACTGATGAGTGTTCTGGCATGATCAGAAATTTGAGCGTACTTACAGAATGCTGTAAGTAACTTCAAGCCCTGTAACTTTTCAGGGCTGGCCATGGTCTCCGGAGGTATTCAGTGGCTACCATGAGCACCCCTAAAACCGCATCCTCAGGATGTGACACCCCGATTAACAAACTAAGTTTTGGCGAAGAGTGTTTGTCAACCGCAACCGATGAGTGTGCACTCCTTCAGTCTGCATGTCTCCTTTCCAGTACATAAAACACAACAAAGCAAGAACAAATACACTTTGCCATAAGGGAATGCAGGGCAGTATGAACCATCTGAATTCCCACAATTTATTTTTATTTCCCTGGTCCAGAAAAGATTGCCAAGCATGGAGTTAAAGTTTAAGAACTCGCCTTCTGTGGGTCTACCTGCCTATTTGAAGTTGTGTGTGTGCTTATGAGCTCTGCCATGTAAGTCACGATATACAGAAAAGTTACATACAGCCTCCTTTGCATAAGCGTCTTTGCATCCATCGTGGAAATCTCAACAAGAAACCAAAAGTCAAATTTCCTATTGGACTTCTTCCTTCTGCTGAAATAATCAACTTTCTACGTGGTTGTCTCATCTAGAAAATTTTTATGATGCTAGTAGATCGATGGGCAAATGCAAGCATTCTGCTCCTTGCGCCTTCAAAGCTATCACGTAAAGATAACAGTGTTTTCTTTTAATCTTTTTTTCATTACTGAATATTATGCTTACAACAATCCTGCTTTGCTACAGATGGTTTCCTGTTGCTTCTGCCAAATGTGAAATAGCTATAAAACTTGAAAAGGTTTTGATGCTGTCACTGCATGAAAAATTGCATCTACGAGGGAAAATTAAACATGAGCCTTAGCCTTTAATTGCTTTAATCTTACTTAGTAAGTGAACTTTTTTACCCCCACCCCCAACTCAAAGCTTCCGATAACATGACCTGAAGGGAAAAATATAGCTATGTATTTTAGTCAGGTATAAAACCTTCATTAACAAAAACAAAAAAGAGGAAGGGGAAGTAGATAATTCTCATGTCCAGACCAACCAAACAGCCACCAACTCCAGCTAACAAGAGCAGTGCCTTTGGCTCAGCTTCATAAAATATGTAAAGTCATTTCTGTTAGAAGACAGTGAAGTTCCTGTTTTCAGTGCTATAATAAGGAAATCTGTCATCTTAGCAGATAAATTACTAGAAAATGGCTTGCGTACTCCCAAGGGGACAAAGCCTTTGCTCCTTGCGTGGGCAAACCTCAGTGAACTCAGTGACAGCTTTACTTGAACGTAGAAGGAGTGTTAAAAAGTACTTCAAAGAAAAATTGAATTTTATACATTTCTCATGTTATGCGGCAAACTGTTGATGCTCTTTGTAGGCATAGATTCAGTGTTTTATGGGAGACAGGCTAGAGAAAAAGTATTTTACCAGCAAAGGCATGGGACAGGCACATGACTTGCAAGTGGCGCATCAATGAACGAGTGAGCTGCACAGACTCTCTCAAATTTCTGCTAGTGTTTGACTGGCACCACATCAACATGCTCATTTTCTAGAAAAAACAGCGAGCTTTTAACCACATCCTTCTACCAACAAGGTAAGGCTGTTCTCACTGCCATGGATCTGCCCGTACAAGCACTGAGGGCAGAGGCAAAGAAAGTAAATAGTAGAAATTGCTCTGTCATTTTGAGTGCATTTGTCTGTCTGCTGCCTTGCATAGAAGGCCTGATATCTTTAGGGCTCTGCAGCAGAAGAAACAAGTGCTCTGTATTACACTGGAGATTTGGCGAGCACCCATTTCTGCGGGAAGAAAGCATGTAATTGGAGTTTCACTCGACCAAGACATCAGACCTCAACTTTTCAGCTGCTCACACCTCTGTTGTTCGTTCCTGGGGATGGATCTGATATCCATCTGCTACACGAAGAGATTCACTTTTGGTGGAAAGAGAATTTTTATTTCTTTCAACCTGTGCTGTCTTTCCCTACTCTGGAGATTCGCTCTTGGTGGAAAGAGAAGCTGGGGGGATTTTTGTTTCTTTTAACCTGTGCTGTCTTTCCCTGCTCTGGAGGCTGGAATTTAAAAGCTGAGGCAGGGGTGACATTGTGGCCAGGAGCGAGTGGAAAATGTGTGTGCTCATCACACTGCAACCAAATGTCTCATCTACACGTGGACATGCCTCTCCCCTGTGCTGTCCCCTGCGGGCATTGTTCACTGCCTCCTCAAAGCGCTCCTGGCGTTTCCCCATGCAGAGATACTCGCACCAGCGATAGCTATATGTTTGTTTAGTCTGACTTCCACTTAAGCTAAATTAAAAACAACCTTATACAAGCTCTGGGAGACCCACACCCCACAGCTACAGACAAACCCCTGTAGTTCAGCCCAGCTGTGGCTCCTGGTTCAGGGTAAAGATCTCCAGGTTGGGGTGAGCAGGGGCACAGGGGCTGCTTGGAACCCATGTGGCTGATGTGCTGGACATGCTGCGTCCTGTGAGTGACCACACATGGTGTCCGACTTTGACATCTAAAAACACCAGTGGCTCCTTGCTTAGGCCAGGGAAGCATTCACGGACAAGAACCTCTCATTTCTCTTTTGTAGCGTAGCCTGTGTACAATTGGACCTCGGGTGAAAATCAGAAATGGGCATTCAGGTCCCTTTAGAACAGCTGCTGATGTTACTGGAGAGTCTCTTGTTGACTTCACCGAGAAGTGGGTCAAGCCCCTGTATGTTTGTTCACTTATTTATTTATTTATCTATTTATCTATCTATTAATTTATTACCAGTCTTGTCATTTGGTCACCAGCTGAATTATTTGCACCTTTCACATCCAATTAAATACCACAACCTGCTAGTGCTGGATTTTTCTCACAACCGGTTAGAAACCATGAAAGAAAACATAACCCTGCCACATCAGAGATGTTCTTCATATACCGTACTGTATTTGCATCTAGGTTTCCTTGTTGCTAGCCAATGCCATCTGTTATCTGTTTTGGTCTGCTTATGAGAACTGGTAATTTTTGAAAATTGAGAACAAGGAAAGAACAATGGTTTTTTTCCTTTGTATTTTACATCCCAAAGAAACCAACTGGATCTACACAGGCACACAAAAATATACCCCTCCAATTGGCAATATGTTAGCACATGCTTTTTCTGTATGGAAAATTTAAGGAGACAAGGCTCATCATGGGGAAGCATTTGAACGTAATGAAATAAATCTGCGCCCCACAATACTTGGATACTCAGTTCTGCTTTTGTCTCTCTTGGAGGGTGCTGACACTCAGACTTGGTGATGGATTAAACGGTGACAGCTGAGATCGTTACTGCCCTCAGCTGTGCACTCTGCCCCTCTCTTGGAAATTACTGCCCTCCTGATGCCGGCACAACTGAACGCTTCATGAATCCGGTTTCAGACTGCCAGACTCGACGCCAGCCGCGGCTCACGCGGATCCGCCAGCCCGTAAACTCCCGCGGCTTGGAGGCAAGTCCACAAGCCATTGAGCCGTGCCCGCTGTGCAGGTGGGAGAGACTCAGAAAGAAAGGGGGCAGCCAGCTGAAGGCGGTGCCGCTTCGCTTGCCCCTCTGTCACGGGCCACTGGAAGAGTGGCAGCCCACGGATCACCCTCATCTATTTTTAGAAACACAAATGCATCTAACTCGGGGGACCCATTGTCACCCACTGAGAGAAGAAATGTCAGAATCTCAAGTGGCAAAAAGAGAACATATCCGCAGCCTTTTCTTGGGGTGTTTTGGGTTTTGCTTTTTTCTTTTTTTTGTTGTTGATTGGGTTTTTTTTCTTCTGCAACTGCCCTTCAGGGATAGTGTTAAACTGTCCTCAGCACTGACTAAACTCTTAGGTCTATCGCAAATTTTTTTGTTGACTCCGAGAGGAAGAGAAACTTTCCTTTAGGATGGTATTTTCAAACTCCTCTTTGTTATAAGCGGCAAAAGCAGTCCCATGTTTGAGGATGCCGTCTGTTTCATAGTTCCTAACTATAGCAGGCTATAAACCAGCACCAGGTAGTGTAACAGATTCTGCCATTTTAGCCTTTGATCTCGTCTGTTCCTCATATTTTTGCAATCGTGGTTTTTCTCTTCCAAGATGTGTGATCTGGATGCACGGGGCCTTTTCGTCTCCTTCTTTTCAGTGACAGAAGCCAATTTCTATAAAGCCTCCATTTATCAGCTATTAGTATACAGATGTCTTTCCCTCCCCGGTCCTTCTCCTGAGCAGTGGAGTGTGTATACAGTTGTGAGAGAAAAATGGAGCATGTCACTGGAATGCATCGTTCTCGCCTGAATAATTATAAATATCTAATACCAAACTATTAAAATGGTTCTTGCTTAAAATGAAAAGAAAAATCCTGACACTCGATCTGCAAATAATTGTATGCTGCTTAAACTGGCACTTCAGTAGTTTTTCTTTGTGATATATCCGAAGGAAGAGATGGATGCACTGTCAGAATTAAAAGCTCTCTCAGTACTTGGCCATATGTTTCTGCTTTGGTCCCCAGCCTGTTACACGGCTGAACAGAGGATAAAGGCTGGTCTAACAGAGCTTCATATCTAACGCAACCTCCAGGGGAGGCAGGGAAAAAGTGAATCTTTCCAGGGTGCCTTCTTACCAAAGAGGTGGCTTGGACTTGGATTCAGCCAAGTTTTGCAGCACCATGTCCTGGCCATCAAGCCTAATGATCCAGAGGCTCATTAACACGATCTGCAGGGGATGTACATCCATCAGCATTTGCACAGCAGAGACAAAGACAGTGAGAAACTGGAGCTTGTATATCTTTCTATGCCAGGCTCCAATAGGGAAGCAAACATCTCGATGAAGACTGGTTGCCAAGGGTTGGATTCTGGAAGTTTGCAACTAGGTTGATCTTGGCCTTTAAGATCAAAAGGGCCTTAATTCTGTTAGTATTTCAGGAAACCAGAAGCATAGTCAAGCTTTATAAAGTCTTCATAAACAAGCATTGTAAACTCTTGTTTTGCCTCACCAGTGGCCATTGACTGTACCCAAGTAACATTCTCAAAACACAGTTTACCCAGCACGTGTTAATTATCCGAGCAGGCCTCTGGATAGTCAGTTCATCAAAACCCTCCTAGCCTCGTGTACACAGCAAGTCAGGCAAGGGTCAGCTGAGATACCACCAACTGCTGAAGAGGTTTCTTGTGGGGCAGGGAATAGGACGTCAACCTCCTGAAAAAGCCTTTCTGCTATAAAACTGACAGAGCTCTGGCAGTCCCTTCTGCCACATAAAATCTTACCAGCCCTCCCCTCCCAAAAAGGAAATGAACAGAATTTAAGACACCAAATCCGAAAAAAGCTCAGCTCCGCAGAACTGAGTCTTAAAAAGAATAAATGCCAGAAACTCTATGAAATCCACCAGGGATTTTGCTATTGATTTTGCACTGCAGATGGTCAGATGTTGTGGTAATGTAAAACCTGTTGGTAGATTCATGGCGGGTGATTCAGCTCAAGCATTGTGGATTAACTTCACAGAATGCCACTTCTGACAGTTCAAAACCAGCACTTGCTAGCATCAGATCAGGAGGATGTGGCCCTGACTCCGTCTCCACAGAGATTTGAAATGCACTGGCAAAGCTGTAACTTCTTCAAAAGACAATAGCAGATAGTGCTTTAAAATAGTATCTGTTTATCTTTTATTCTTTTGTTTCTAATGGACTCCTTCTGAATTTGAAAATAACTTCTCTACTTTTGTTCTGATTTCCCTGGTGGGAAGAAACTGAGAGATCTGAGCTATGTCAAGTCAGAAGAAATGTGTGCAAAGCTAAGATGGTTCAGGAAGCAGTGTTTGATCACTAATGTTGCAACAGAGCCATCAAGAACTGGGCACATCACCCTTGCGGGAGCTCTGCCATCAGCTGCATGAGCCCAGGATCTCAGTGCGTTTTTTATAGAATTGGATGAGTGACAAATCAAGCAAAAGAACAACAAGTTACTTGGCCTCCAAATAATATTTAGATGTCCTAGTCTTCTGCAGTATGAAGCCAGGTTCTTAGTTTTCTGGGAAAAGATGGCTGAGCACTTTGTCCACGTAGTGACCACTAGCACAGATCAATAAGGTGGACAGTCACAAATGTCACAATTCCATCCTTGCTCAGTAATATCTAATACCTTATAGGTGCTTACCTCCTCAAACTCTACGCAGCAAGAAAGTGTCTCTGTTTTTGCAAGTGACTCCTGCCCTAGTAATGCACCGGCCAGAACATTTCTACGTATTAGGAAGGAAGGGTTTTCCCCACCAAGAGCTGCTGCTTCAGAAGATGTTGGGTAAAAAGGGGCACCTGTTATCTTCGGGATGTGTCATAAAAAAATATAGTGGGTCTTGAGGGTCAGGAGGGCACCAGAAGGCAGCAAAGGCCTGGTCTGGAGAATAACCGGAGGGAGAAATGGGATACCTTTAACAGGAGGGAATGGAAAGGCTGATCTACGCCCAGCTCCTCACAAATGACTCACGTGGGGTGTGGTCATGCTGGAACCTCGCGGGTTATTCTGCTATAGGCAGTAGCTCACGTTGCAATTTATCTACCCTTTAGCCGAGAAGAGAAGCAGCATAGATACGATCTGAAACTCAGTTCCATCCTAGCATGGTTAAAGGAAACAACTCTGTTGAGGATATTAGAGGGGAATTCCTCCACTGATGACAACATGAGAAAAACATTATCTTAATATTAATCTTATCTTCAAAAGCTTATGCTGCTATTTTTTGAAAACTGAGACTTGGACCATTTATCCAGCACAGCTATATGGGTTCAACTAGAAAATGTGGACTCTGACAAAATATTCCAGTCCTCCAAGAAATTTCGCCTTTACACATAAAGTTGACGTGTTTCACGTGAAGCCATTTTTGGAGGAATTCTAAACACGCTGGTAGTACAGTCACGCATTCAGTTCAACATTTTCAGTGAGGTGATTTCCACTGCACACAATTCAGTACAATCCCTTGAAAATTACCATCTCGCGGTCTGATGTGAAAAATTAAAACATCACATGTTTTCCATCTAACTGCAATAGAGAAAAAAAATGCCTATTTATGGCAGCAGTTTTCTATAAAAGCTATCTATCTACTCGACAAAATAAGCCTGCTGACTTTTACTGGGCACATTCTCATCTGAGCTCTTTGTTGCGGTCAGACTACATTATTGCAAACAGCAACACAACTATGCTGTGCCCTACCAACCAAACAGCTGGGCCAGGCTTTGGTAACAGTTTCCCCCTTGTCAGATGTCTCCAGTGAAATTGGGCTCACAAGAGCTTACCTGAAGGGGAAACTGTTCCCACTGAGTGGTGTGGAGCCAAACTGGCTGCTGACGAATAGAATGTATTTCCTTCTTTTGATTGTTCTTGTTCCATTTAATTTCAAAATTAATTTCTTATCAGTGTTGCTTTTTGATAGAGGATGCCTAAACTTTCTTTTCTTGTCTTGTCACTCTCTACATCTTAGACATTTTTGACAGAGAAGAACAAAGAACTGAGTAATCTGGATCATAGCCATGGGGTTTGACTTCACTTTTGTACAGTCATATTAATTTCCTTTTTAGAATTTGTGATCTCCCATGATTTTTCTTATAGAGCTGCCAGAGATTTCCACCATTTGTCCGAAACGTTTCAAGACTTATCATTTGAAACTGCAGCACAGAACATTGTCTCCTGCCTCTGCTGTAGAGGAGTGGCAGCAGTAGCCATAGGCCTTGTCTATTCCAAGGAACAGCAGCCGTAGGTGTGAAAGCTTTCCCTGTAGCTTGAGGCATATAAAGAGGTTTTGGGTGGTACCCCAAGCAAGCGTCAATCACTAAGCTTCTTGGCACGGCTGCACTAGATGAGGATCTCATCCGTCATCCCACGGGGGACAGATCTGAAGTGCTATCCAGTGCCCCTTCGTGTAATAGCTAAAGCTCCACTGGTTGCAAAAATGAAAACACATTTTCTCTTAGGCATACAAGTGTCTAGCTGCACTTTTTCTAATCCCCATGTAGCCATGGCAGCAGCAGCTGAAAAACCCCAGCTCAGTACCAATGATCGTCTTCCATAGTCGTGCAAGGCTCACACAGGCCACTTTACTGTTGGAGTAGGTTTTGCAGCCTGGGCTGGGCTCTCTGCTCCCCCAGAGGTAGCTGAGATGGGCATTTCAAAGCTCCTCCAGCACTGCGTACGGCTACCACATAGCGTGTTTGGAGCAGGTATGCGATGCCACCGCTGCCCAGGCGCTTCCCGCTGTGGGCGGCAGCCTGCTTTCCTCTCCAGAGCTCAGTCCCACAGCACCCATTTACAGCAGGATTGTGGAAGCAGGGAAATTAAAAATCGGCATGCTACAAACAAGCATTCACATGTATATGCAGTTGGCTGTAACGCTACTGATGCTGTGGTATCTTAACAGTGTTGGTTGTGATTTCAAAAGTACAGTAACAGTCTAAAATAGACAGGGACATTAGTTTGCGGTATTAACACAAAACCCAAAACAGCAGTTCCACTGTCCTCTTGAGAAATACGTACTTCTACTCAAATAAAAAATCCCGCTGGATTCTCTAGAGTTTGTGAACTGGTCAGATCATCAATACTTTTAATAATAAAAAAGTCTAAAACACGTTCGATGCGAGGAAACTGAAGCTTTTAATCAAAGATGCTACCAGGAACTGGAGCTACTTTCTAGCATTTGCAGAAAAAAAGCAGTTCTTTAGCAGAGAAACCCACCGTTTCTTGTTCAAACGAAACCTAAAACCGACATGATTTCCAGCTGCAGCCCTCAGTGACATCCCCACGACAGAGTAGGTCCCGTACCAGCGCCATGCCGGCTTCGGGCAGAGGCAGCAGACGCGCTTGATGCAAGCCTACCTTGAGTAGATGGGCTCACCACCTCCGAAGCCTGGAGAAGAGGTCCTCCGGCGGGCACGGGGCTCCGGGGAACCACTTGGTCGGGCTCTCACAGGTGCCAAGGCTCGGGCACAGCCAGCGCGCGTCTCCTCTCCTCCCAGAGCTTGTCATGAATGTCCCCAGCTGGGTCCCAGGGAGCCCAAACGCACCAACAACCCTCAGCTGCCGGCCCCGGCGCTCCCTTTGCAGGCTCCCAGGGGCTTCCCAACAACTTCTCCTTCTGCCGGGGAAGTTTCGGAAAGCCGCGGGCGCCGGAGCGGGCTCCGCTCCCTGCAGAAACTCGCCTGCCCCACCTAGAGGTGCACGGCAGGATGAGGAGGAGCCCCGCATCCCTTCCCCGCTCCTGCCGGGTGGGATTCTGCTGGCAAGCGGGAGGACAAGAAGGTTTTATCCTGTTTGCCTTGCAGAAGGGACACGGAGGAGGGGAAGGCTGCTGGGAAGCTCGCGGGAGCAGAAGGGACAAGGGGGAAGTCTCAGGAACAAACTGGCGCAATTCAGCCAATGTTGGTACGTCAAAAGCAAACTACTCTGCACAAATGCCTTGATTTTGAGGGAATTTGGGGTGACTCCTCTGAAGCCTGCCTCACTCTCCTACCCCTCAGCAGCAGGTTTGGGCAACCCGTGAGCTTCCCACAGGACTCCACCTGGGCAGGACGGCATGGGAGACCTCAGGAATCACTGGGTTGGGGAGCTGTGGCCAGGCCAGGGAGCTCCTTGTTGCTTTTAGCAACAGAAGGAATAATTTTGATGTTTTTCAAATTGAAAATGGAGTAGCCACCTTTCTGGACTCCTGATTCATTTCTTCCAAAGCAAAACAGAAATATTCTTGTACTGTTGAGCTTTCTAGAAGTTGTGAGTTCTGGCTGTCACCTAGCTCTGCTTGAGGGAATTGCCAGTATTTCTGCAAAGTCAGTGTTCCTTAAAATAAGAAAATGTGAAACAATCTACTCGGAGAGCATTATTTAACACCAAAGTGAAAATAAACGAAATATTAAAAAAACAACACACCTGCAAGTGACTTGAGTGCAACTAGAGCATTTAACTCTGAGGTCACACTCAGAGAAACTCTGAGAAACATCTCAACATTACAACTATTTTTGTGAGCATCCAACACGTACTATGAAAAGCTGACAGTGCTTGGTCGATAAGTGGAAAATATTTCTCAAAGGAGACCTTTCAGCCTTGTTGGGATATAAGATTCATAGAACCTGTATTCTGGTACGTGCTCTTGTAACTTCACAGCTGACCTGACAGTCACCATACTGTTGGGCAAATGTGTGAATGGAAAACAGGGGTGCATTTGTTCTTATCTAACACATACCAAACTCCATGTTATGTATCAACACTAAATTATAATTGGGCATTTTTTCATTTTATTAAGAAGGAAATTCAACTGAATGGTTCCAGTGGTCAAAGACTGACCCTGGGCTCACGGCAGGTTGCTTCCTTCTTACCTGCAGAGATGAAAAGGTTATTGCTGGTATCACAACAAAACAGACAAAACATGGCTAAGCCTGGCTGACCTTCCAAAGGGGCTGCTTCTCTTAGCAGCAGGTGAATTGTTGCTGAACTTAGTTCCTTGCTGAGATGAGGTTATATGAGAGACGGGGATGAAGGCGGTAATAACTGAGCAGGGCGGGTTCACAGGAAATGATGGAATAAACTAGGAATGAGGTTGCCTCCCTACAACTCACAGGGTGCATCCATTCCTGAGAAGAGCAAAAGGCAGCAGGACCATGAAGGACTGAAGAAATTGCGGACCAGAAGGCAGGAGAATAATAGTTTTTTAGCACTATTTCCTGTGGAAACAAGGCTCATGTGATGTTTGTGTTCCCTCCTAACAACTTTTGAACCTACTGGCCAACAAAGATATGTCCTCAGAAGTCCCTAACAATAATCAGCTGGCTAAAGATGGCCATCCCCAATTTGTTGCCCAGATATGGGGAACACACAATGTGAACACACTTTCTGAGGAAGCAACAAAACCATGCAGAGAGAGACCTCACATCTTCTGCAGTCACCCAAAAACTTCTTAGACCACAGAAGTCAGTCAACTCACAGGGCAAAAAATCTGTTGGAAATCAGGTTTCGTTAGTTCCAGTACTTCTGGAGCAAGGTGTTTTTCTGAGGATGGTTTATCATCATGGGTCTGAGAGTCACCATAGGATATTATGTTTTATATCTTTAACCTAAATTAGGTTATTTTTCATTCTGTTGTTTCTCCCAGTCTTCTAAGCAGAAGGCAAGCAGAAGCCACAACCAGAATGTGCTCTGAGCTCTTTAGCAGCTCAGCTGTCTCAGGCTATCTAGGCCATGCCTAGGGTAAAATCACAATGCAACACGCGTGGCCAAGGTCCTGCCTCTCAGTGAACACCTTGTGGTTTGATTTTGAAGTCCAGATCCTACTGACAGGTGGCCCAGAGGAGCTGCTTGGCAGTGATGCTGAGTGTCTACCCTGTGTAGCTGTGTGAAAAAAAAAGGAGCTCATCTTTTGCTGACCCAGTCACAGTGGAAAAGTAAGTATGAAATAAAAAGAAGAGTCACCTCTGTCAAAGGGCCTCTAAAATGAGAGCGTTTTTTTAAGTTGTCACATTGATGCCTGGTGTCAGGTATCAGGCTGAAAGGATTAACTCCCCCTTTCAGCTCCTATGACATCCACGTGTGTCCATCTACTGTCTCTGACACATCTGAAAGTCCTACCCTAAGCACCCAGCCAGAACGAGGGGAGTTGGAAGCATCAGTGCCAAAATAAGTACATTTCCTTCCACAAGGAAGGAAAGGAGGGTTGGGTTGTGATAACGTATCAACTCAGCCATCTGGACTCGTGCAGCTTCTTACAGCTTACCTTTTCTATCAGAATGGAGGGCTCTGTAGCACATGGATATCTTTTGTCAGGTATCATCCTTCCACCCTACCTTCAGTCATGTCAGAGGCAGCACAAGGGCAGAGTATGTCACTGTCATATTCCTTAGAATCATAGAATCATAAAATGCTCAGAGTTGGAAAGGACCTTAAAGATCACCTGGTTCCAGTCCCCCTGCTGTGGGCAAGGACACCTCCCACTAGACCAGGTTGCTCAAAGCCCCATCCAACCTGGCCTTGAACACTTCCAGGGATGGAGCATCCGCAGCTTCTCTGGGCAAACTGCCTCACCACCCTCACAGGTTTATCCAAGGGGCCTGTGTCTTCCCTCAAGTCATAGGAGAGGTAGGGGGACATGAAAAGTGCCTGCACTACATGTCTAAAACAGGCAGTGGGTTTGCCTTGTGTGCATTCTTGCTGCTGTCATCAACTAAGTAAGGCTGACAGGACTCTCTCCCTTTTGCATTTTGCATCCTCTCTGCAGGGGCTGATATTCCCCTGCCCCACCGCAGTGCAGGACACTTCTGTCCAGAGATTGTGATACAAGGAGGAGAAAGAGAGAGAATTATGAGACACTTGGCCCTTGAGATCCTTTCTCCTGTTGTGGTAGAAAATCATCTGCTTTATACCTAAAGCTGAGCCATCTAAAGACTTTTTTTGTATTCCAGAAGTTTTGATGTTCATCTTGTTGAAAAACTAAAGGCTAAGAGAGAAAAATACTGTAAAAAGGAAAAGTAAAATAATTGAACAGAACATCCTAGGAATGAAAAGGCAGCACTTCCAGGGGTGTGCTTGATAAAGGGCCCCTTCTCCAGACCTCACATTTATTTCCTAAAACATAGAATTGCAAGCACACACTTGCAAAGGGCTTCCATCTTCAATTAGTATCCTACCTGCTTCAAAGGCTGGACTCGCCAATGTTAAATTGACAACTACATGTGAGTGTGCTCATCCAGGGCTTCTAACCCTCTTCCTTTCCTTCATAATCCACCCAGTCCCTTCAGTCAGGTTTGTAGCAACACCTACCACCACCCTCAGCCCTTCTCCTCCAACACTTTCTATCTCCGTGTGGTTGGCAAATAGGTTCTACCCTTCACTGGTTCTCTTCTGTCCATGAACCACAGCACTCCCTTTCATATGCTGCATTTTTTTATTAGGTCTGAGAAGACACATGTGGGTGCTGGCTTGTGTAGAGACTAGGCTGAAATAGGTTTCCTACAGTCAGAAAAGTTTGGTTTAGTTCAAACAGTATCTCTCAGAGATTCTTCAAATTTTCCTGACTCACTTCTCCAGTTGACTCATTACAAGCCCCCAACCTCACAGATATCTGGGAACTGAAGCTGATTACCAATAGTCACAAAATCCAGTGTAGCATTTGGACAAACATCAACTTCAAAAAGTTCAAAAACATTAGGCAGGCCATTCCAGGCTAGCTCGTTTAAATATTTTTCTAATTTTCAGAATTATGTCTTTCTACACGGAAGGCAGCATCTGAAAATTACGAAGCAATTAGCTTAGCTTGAACACCAACAGTAACCATGCTCTTGTGTTTGTAATAAATATTTGAAATAATTAACAATGTATTTCTGTGCCATCTAGAATGCATGTAATTAACAAATGTATTAATCATGACAACTTTCCTAGAAGAAAGACGGCATGCCAACTACTGTAGAAGTACTTAAACCAAAACCAAATTAATCATAGAATCATAGAATGGTTTGGGTTGGAAGCGTCCTTAAAGATCATCTAGTTCTAACCCCCTTGCCATCAGCAGAGACACCTCCCATTAGACCTGGTTGCTCAAAGCCCCATCCAACCTGGCCTTGAACACTTCCAGGGATGGGGCATCCACAACTTCCCTGGGCAACCTGTTCCAGTACCTCACCAGTAAGAAGTGAAAAATTTCTTCCTGAGATGTAATCTAATTCTATCCTCTTCCAGTTTGAAGCCATTACCCCTTGTCCCGTCACTATTTGCCCTTGTAAAAAGTCCCTCCCCACCTTTCCTGTAGGCCCTGTTTAAGTACTGGAAGGCTGCTATAAGGTCTCCCCAGAGCCTTCTCTTCTCCAGGCTTAACAAACCCAGCCTTCTCTCAGCCTGTCCTCATAGCAGAGGTGCGCTAATTCTCTAATCATCTTCATGGCCTTTGTCTGGACCCACTCCAAGAGGTCCATGTCTTTCTTATGTTGGGGTCTCCAGAGCTGGCTGTAGTACTCCAGATGGGGGCTCATGGGAGCAGAGTAGATGGCTGGAATCCCTTCCCTCACCATGCTGGCCACACTTCTTTTGATGCAGCCCAAATTAAACTACCCTTTCCCCTGTTGCTCAGGGAGAACACTTTATATGTTGTGTGACATTTTCTTTACAGTCTTTGAAAAACTCGGGCAGGCTTTGGAGAACACAGAAGGATGGATACAAGCACAACGCTTTCTCAAATGTCCAAAAAGCCAAGAGAAGAGAGAGAGCAAGCTACGAAAGAGTTAATCTGAAGGGCCAGAAACAAATGGAGTTGACAACAGGGCACTTGAGATACACTGTTGTAGGAGTTTGTATTAAAAGTACTCTTAAGAGTCCTCTTCCTGCGTTACAAATGTTTCTTGGAGTTTTGCTATGGATTTAATAAAACGATTGCATGCCAGAACAGTCAGTAGCTCAAGCTCTTTTGAGCTAGACTTTGGATATAAAATTTTAAACCAGGGATATTTGCTGTGTCAAACTGTATTCCAATCTGGATTTGTAGCTTCATTCTCCATGCTTTGTTTGAATGTATTGTTTTGCATTGTAATTTTCCCCTTTTTCATGCATGTTGTCCTTTTCTATGTGTTGACATCTCTGTACTTACTGTTGTAAAATTATTTGCTTTACCAAAGTCTTTCCATATAGTTTCATGTAGTTTTATTCCTTGATGTATACTCTCTAGAAAAGACATTTGTCAAACAGTTGGTTTCTTTTTCTTCCCACATTCATATTTCTAAAACTTTGTCGCATTTTGTGAGGTTTCATTATTTGGGGAGGAGAGAGAACTATGCACATTTAAGAACATTAATCTCTGATGCTTCTGGATTTGTTATTTGCTGTTCTAAAATTTTGCAGTACTATGAAAGATTTCTTCCATATCCATCTTTGATGATTTTGCCTATCTTACTTCGTTTCAGAACTTCTCTGCTGAAATAATCCAACACAGAAGACGCCAATGTCAGACAGTTTCTTTATCACCCTAACCTTTAGGATAGCCCTTAGGATATGTATATAATCGATATAAGTTATGCATACTTACATACATGATGATGTTCTGTCCCAAATCAAGAAGACAATGTGAGCTGACCTTGTATTTTCTTTGTCTTTTGAAAACAGTCCAACTTTATCAGTAAGTCTTTGGTATCAAATTGTTGGAGACAATAACAGTTCTGAAAAGTCAGACTACAAGTTCCTCAGTCACAGAAGAAAGGGAGCAATTTTGCCTTTGCTAACATTTAGTAATGTCTTTCATTAGAAAACCTTAACATTACCCAGATTTTCACTTAGGGATTTACATTTTGGAGAAAGGAAAATTTGTAGTTTGTTTTTTGCTACTATCCACACCAATCTGAGAGAAGTATGAGTCTCTGAATATTGCTATTTGCATTTTCACAATGAAAAGTGAGTTATTCAGTTCCACAAACTTTCCTCCTGCAGTGAATGTGCTCCAACACTGCAGATTTTTTTCCCCCTGTAATTGTTTCTTGTTAGTGTTATTGGCATTGTAGTGCTGATAGGAAAGGAAATCTTCCTCCTGTGCTTTTAATGGCCCATCTCTGGTGCACAGGAAGAATACAAGAGCTAGGAAGAAACATGAATGTGAGTGGAAGGAGGAGAGAAGAGAAGGAAAGGAAGAAAGGAAGGCACAGGGCAATGGTTACCTTGGAGGGAACAAAGAAGATAAGGGGACAATGGCTGGATAGAAGGATGGGAGCATTAACATAAAAGGAGAAGAAAGTGATGAGAATTAGCAAGAAGAACAGGATGACGGAAAACTTGTAGAGGCAGAGAGGGAGAGAGAAAACTGGAAATGACCAAAGGTCAATATTTTTCAGTTTTTTTTCTTTTGAGATCTAAAATTAAAATTTGCAAGCTCTTGAGTCCATACGTGTATCCGTGGCTGGACACCTAGGTCCAGCAGTAAATCAGCTTCTGTGTGGAAAGATTTGACACGCAGCCTTCTCCTGCCTGGGAAGTGGTTAATACCTGATGCTTCAGACACAGCTCAAAGAACTCAATATTATGGCATGAAATTTCCAAGTACAAGGTATTTTCCTCGGTTTTCATTGACATCAGCTGGCCTCTCACCTTCAAGAAGGCAGAAAGGACAGCTGGCATTATCCACATTTCTCTCTGCTCACCAATGGGTCTGTCTTTTCAGCATCTGTACATTTCTGCTCATGCTCATCATCTTTTGGCCACTATTCCCACGACAGATTGCCTCTGCAACCTCTGTCCCCAGATGCTGGACATGTACCCGCCCCAGTCAATGGTACATTGAACAGCAGCTCTTGTAGCAGTCCTATTTTTCTTCCTTATGCAATGCTCAAGCATGAGCATTATTAATGACACAACAGCAAGCCCCGCTACACATGTATTAACTTTCTTATGGATGTTGCCAAGATATTATGGATGTCTCTTGTAAAACACTCAGTATTCCAGAGCTTTACAAGCAATATTGATTGTACCTTCAGCTTCTCTCTAAAATGGGTGGTGTTAGCCTGATTTAATAGAAAAGGGAGGGAGACAGAGGAGAAATGATGATCACATATGCCAAATAATTTCAGATGTTTGATTTCAAATGCCTCACAACTGATTTTTCAGGCTACATCGCAGTATATAGCACTTGATATATTCCCAAGGAGCCTGCAGTGACTTCAGTGGCAGCCAGCACGAGAGCTTATCGCTCTGTCAGGCCTGTATTGTGCGTCTCGTGGGAAGCAGGATAATAAGGCAGGGAGGCCCTGAGACAAGGTTCTGCCAGGCAGTGGTTTCCAGGACAGCACTCAGCTTCCTGAAGTGTGAAAATGCTCCTTCTCCTCCTCCATCCCTTTGCCTCTACCTTTTACAGCTCCTGTGATTAGGAGTTTCGCTTGTTTAGACATTACAGCGGAGGAGGCAAACTCTAGTGCAGTACATTAGCATATAATTAAACAGAATACCGTAGTTTGCACTTGCAAAGTAATTTGAGTAAATCTTTAAATTCAGTCCCAGATGCCTCATTTTGCTTTATCTTGCATAACCCCTGCCAGTCAGGCAAAGTTAGTTTCCACCACTGTCATACTCGTCTGGTGACTTCCTATACTTGGTTTGCACACAAAAATAAACCTCTAAGTGTGTAAGCCCCAAATTATTCAAAAACACTCTACTCCTGATTACCTCAGCAAAAGCCATAAGCTTTCCTGTCCAAACAGGTAACTGAAACCTTGCAGGACACCTGGGAATCCAGAAGTTTTACACTGGATTGCCAGAGGAGCGCTTATCTGGTGTTTTTAAGTAGCAAAAATAATGTGTTTCTTACACCACTAGAATTTATGAGATCCAAACAGAAAGCCAAGAAGTAGTAGGTGTTGGAGGTGCTGGAAAGATGAACCATCCTACCTGGCAGCCTCCATTTTTGATGGATCAGGCTTCATCACTCAGAAGTTATCTGAAACTTTATTCTGGCCACAGCGAGCCATGCCACCTGACAAGAGAAGCAGTCATCAGCATATTAAAGCATGTATTTCACTGTTACAAGGAGCTACATGAGGGAATTCTTTAGTTAACGGTTATCTTCTTCAAATGGCTACAGGATACTAAGGTAAATAAGCCACCTAAAAAGTGAATTAACTTGCAAGAATTATTTGCAGATATTTCAAGCATGACCTGAGCCTATAAATGTCTTGCTTTTGGCAAAATATAGGAGGGTCTCAGCTTGGAGTTTGTGTTTCTCCATGTGAGCATTGAATAAAACACTGGAGTAATCTGACTTGGAGGAATCACTTAGGAGGGGTAACTGGAGCAGTGTTTTAGGCATTTGTTAACATTTTGATCATTGTAGAGTTTCTGATACAAAATACATGATCATCACTTGAATTTAATAAAAGAGCATAAGCTGGGCATGAACGGTTTTGGCCTTATAAACATTTTTTGAAATGAGGTTTGTAAATTAGTGGTGACTTCAGCCATTGGTTCAAACCAAGAATGTAATTGCAATTTGGATCATATTATGGGTAAAAATTACCTGTAATTATGGGTAAAACTAACCACAATGATGTCACAATTTGTCACTTAAATGGTGGAAAAAATCAAAGAGGCTTGGGTCACATGTCTGGCCACAACAAATTTCTAGGTCTAGTAGAATATCCCATTCCCGTCACTACCCAAACAATGTCCGTGCTCTTTTTCCAGAGTAACAGGAGAGTTTAAATTCACATCCCTTAAAATCAATTATACTTTTATTACTCCTAATATACATCTTTAATGTAGGAAGCTTGTATTAAGAGGAACTATTCAGGACGCTTTTCCAAATACGTGCTTTAGCACATTTTTCAAAGATACTGCAACGAATTTCCATTTTGTTTCTAACCTATTCCTTGGCAGATTACTTGCCTTCATGAATGTAGATGGTTTGCAGATTTGATTAATATTTTAATACAGTATTGTATCACCTCCAAGGTAGGGCTGTGGTGTATTACTAACTTTCAAAATACATGATAAATTCGAACTATCAGCTGGTTAAAAACCCAGCCTTGCAATAATACTTCCATATGAGTGCAGATGATTTAAGGTTAGCTGGTAGTCAGGAGGCATGGACTACGCCACCATCTGTTCCATCTACTACCCACTGACAGGCTGTTCTCCAAATACCCTTCTTTCCATTCTAAAGGTGAACTGTAAGGCCATGTGCTTGCTCAGGGGTAGGATCCCAGTTCTGTGTGTCCAAAAGGAGTTAATTATCTCACTCAGATAAGGACCCACCTTCCCTACCCTGCCCTTAGTTCCTACAATGTATCAGCCAAGCTGCTTGGGATTCTCTCCCAAAAGGAATCCAAAGCTTTTTCCAAGATTATTTAAAAATGCTAATTCCTGGAAAAATATCCTCAGGATAGAAGGTGTACGTAGGTGTGTGAGAGGCATGTGTGTTTGTTTCCCTTTCCAGCACAGCTAACAACACAGTATTCAAAGTACTCCCTTGTTACGCAGGGCCTGAATTAAAGTGGGGGCTTACACCAAGACCTCTTCCAGGCATTTTCACTGCTTGCTGGTTAAAGGCTTTCATCTTCTTGATTTTTTTTCTTTTAAACTAAAGGGTGGAGACAGAGAAAAATGGATTGAGGTGTTGGCACCAGACAAAGTTTTTGTTATAACCTGATGAGTGTTTCTATGCTTTCTCTGGCCCATGGTCTTGATTGCTGTGGGCAAGACTCCTCAGTAACAGTAGTGAACACGTAAATAGTATCTGTGAAGCCAATGAGCTACTGTTGAAGCAACTGCTGTTCAACGGCAGCACAAAACATCTCTGTGCTGGCAGCCTGCACAGATCTCTTAAGATCTTGTGCCTGAAGAGAGGGATATGGGCCTCTGGTTTTATCCTGAATTGCCTTTGAAAATACATTCCCAGAATGTTAAACTTGGGAAGACAGGATGAGGGTCACGAGGTCACAGCTGGTGCACGGTAGCATAGGCTGGACTGATAGATCTCACTTGTGCCACTCACTTCAGCATCCACCCTGACTGATTTGCCTTCACACTCACTTCTCACTATGTAAATACTGCCTTAACTCTTACAAATGTCCTCTTTGGACATTTTCTTTATACAGCTTATGCAGGGTCTGAAATGCCTCCCTTGGTTTTATAGTCTTCAAAGGTAGAAAGAAGTTCTCTTCTGTTAATGATCTGAAATTAAATTCTCCAGCTGTAATACACCCATTTCTCTTTCCACCCGCTCCTTTTGCAATGTTCCTGTGTCCTTCGCCTTCCTGTTGCATACTACCCAGATATTTTACTCTGTTAACCACAGAGACCAACAGGCCAAATAAATTGTTTGCTGGCCAAATATTATGCAGGCCTACTCCAGAAGTTCAGAGGATATCTGGACTTTATTTGTGGTACATGCTGGACAAACAAAAATTAAGTTGCTTTCCTAATGGCTCCACTTATACTGCCATAATCATTTGAGGCTCAAGCTTGTATTTAAGCCCAGATTCCCCCATTATCTTAATGTTTTATACACTGGTCCATGTCATGACTCACAGCTGGAGCAAGCCAGCTGCTCACCAGTCAGTCAAGTGCTCGGAGAGACAGGGAGGTAGAGGACATAAGCAAATTGTACAGATACCAGAGCCTTAAGCCACGGCAAACTCACACCAGCACTTCGGCGTACCTAACAAAGACCTTACAGACAGGCAAAGAGGTTAAGCAAAGAGCAGGAAGAGCAGCAGGAACAGAGGCGGTGGCCAGGACACACGGCAGAGATGCCTCACCCTACGCACCCACAGCAACAGCACAGCCTGGTCTGCAAAAACACGAACTTGTCTGTAAAATTATGAATAATTGAAGACTTGGTAAACTTTTTGTTTCCTCCCCCCTGCTAATACCACCTTTGCTTCTATAATGCATCCAGATGATCTTAATTCGTAATTTAGGAGAGACTTAATTACTGTAATTGTTAAGAAAAGTTAATTTAAATGCTTAGCAGAGTCAGTGACCCAACATGCTCTATGAACTGCTAAGGTTGGGCACAGAAGAATGTAATCTTGATGTACTGGATTTCTTTCCTTCGGGCAAATACAGGGCCAAATGTTCAAAGCTGCTTCTTAAATTGCACATACAACATCTAAGGAGACTTCTGCCTACACGTAAGAAACCTAATTTGCATGCACAAATACATCATTTAATTTAAAACTATCCACACATTATTTTCACACTAAGGGAGCATGCAAAATGATACCCAGGTAAACACTGCAGGCAATTTTGTATGCTTCTTTTTAACATGAATAAAAATACTAAATATTGTACCATAATTTTTCTGAGCTAGTCCTTCAGAGTACCCCATGAAATGAGAACTCTGGGTTCTGCAGCTACCTCTGCAGCTTGTGATCTGCTGGCTTGATGGAGCCTACACTTTCCTTGCTGCAGCGCTGTTAGGTTTAGTTAATGACTGGCACGTTTTGAGATTTTTGATGGAAAGCCATTCTAGGAATGTTAGGGATATTACTCTTAAATACAGTTACAACTCACTCCCAGCCTGTTCATTTTCTAAAAATCTTAGAAACATTCTTTGCTCTCAGGCTTTTGGGTTTCCCTGCACATTTTTCTACCCTCTTGCTTTAGACTAAAGTAGGCATTTCCATCCCCTCCAGGGCACCACGCTTCAAATTCTGTTCTCTAGGTAGGTAATAAGAGTACTCTGGCACTGGAACATCACACTCGGCCATTTCAACAACTTGCCAGTGCTTGGGAAGCCTAGAATAAGGATGATTTGAATTCGGAGTCCGCAAGGGGTGGGCGTGCAAAGCAGATTAGCAGAAAAACCTGGTGAGGAAACATTGGAGACCAAGGAGAGAGAGGGAAACTGGGACTGGGAGCTGGGTAGCAAGACTGGGAATGGGAGCTGGGAGGAAGGATGGAGGCTGGGTGAGATTTTAGTGGAGGGGACATGGAGGGAAGGCATAAGAAGCAGGTACTCACTGTAGTGAGAGGTGGTGGGGGACTGGGGAGGTGCATGGGTTTGGGAAGCGATGCAGAAGGCTCTGCAGAGCGGTGAGGTGAAATAAGTCATTCAGATAATGACCGCAGCCAGTGCCAAAAGAGGGAGAACTGAAGTGGCACTGGGAACTGTAATGCTTGCCCAGCATCACTAAAGGTTTCACAGCAGAATGGGTTTTATCTGCGTAGTAACAGAGGCAAAAGTGGTGTTCTGAGACATAAAAAACCACAGAAGTCCTAGCTTATAGTGCAAAAAGTTTGAACTGCCCTTAACATCTCTACTTTATCAGAGTTATACTGTAGTACAACAAGCTGAAATGTAAACAGTCTGGATATAACTAGCAGTGATTAATTAGTCATTTTCTCAGAAATGCCTCATGGAAGCAGCAGCAGCTGTACTCCTGTTAAATCCACAAAGAAATCTACACTTCATTACAAAAGCTGCATTTTCCATAAGGCTCCCTGAATTCCCCCCAGAAGCTCTAAACATCCTTCCCTTGCCTCACACCACAAATGCAGCAGGCACAGCTGTTCCGAGGAAATTCATGAACCGACAGAGGGTTGTCCAAGAAAATGTACTTGGTGAATGCAAGCCTGATCTGGACTGGCCATTGGGGCTGCTGAGGGCCTGGATCAGGCTGCATAGCTGTGAAGGTGCTCCTACACTCCGGGGATGTGCCAGACATTTGGAAGGGGGATAGCAGACCCTACAGTCCAGCAGTAAGTCAGCTTCTGTGTGGTAAGATTTTGACATGCAGGCGTAGCCATCTTGAGCGGTGAGGAGACTTCTCCTGCCTGGGAAGTGGTCAATACCTGATACTTCAGACACAGCTCAAAGAACTTAATATTATGGCGTGAAATTTCCAAATACAAGGTATTTTCCTCAGTTTTCATTGTCATCAGCCGGCCTCTCATCTTCAAACAGGCAGAAAGGACAGCTGGCATTATCCATGTCTCTCTCCGCCCACCGATGGGTCAGTCTTTTCAGCGTCTGTACATTTCTGCTCATTCTCATCATCTCTTGGCCACTATTCCCACCACATTTTTTCAAGGTGAGGTTACCTCAATCAGCAGTTCTTGATTTATTCCCTTACTATGCAAAAGGTATAGACTGGTAAATGGACAATCCTGAGTTAAATCCCTGACCAGCACAGACTGATGATTAAAATTGTCTCAGGACCTACCCCAAGTGACCAAAACATCTGGGTCCTTCGGCAAGCACTGGACCAAACTCCGCAGCTAAATAAACCCTCAGGAGAAAAATTAGCTTGCTAAAATGTAATGACACCTAGAGTCATTTTAGATCCCACCATGCCCTCCTGGCTTCAGCTGCTAGTTCATGAGGGAGCAGACCTCTCTTCCAAGTCTTGTGACTTAACTGCCAGCCCCATTCAGATGCCCCAGATATCAAGGGCATGTTAGATGGTAGTAAGCACCTGTAGTTGGACAAAATAAACCCACCACCTCTCTCTCCCATTTTTTGATTTGTGAACTTAAGGTGAATTTAAATATACATAAATCTTGTACACTTGCAATTCCACAGTGAGTGCTGGAGGCAAAATCTGGCCCACACATGCAATATTAAGCCACTGTGGCCTATCTGCATTTGTAGAGAAGATGAAAACATCAGTCAATGTGGACAGATTTTATATCTAAAGGAATAGAGATATTTTACTGGTAAGTGGTTAAAAGTCAAGGTTCTGTGAAATACCCACAAATTTGCAGTACTTTAAATTGGTCTTTTCATTATATGACATTAACTTCAGCTGTAAATGTGCTGGTCTGTTGTTAGATATGTTGCCCTTTTTTGCTTAGTGTGATTTATTTATTCACTCTCCAGAGTCTAATTATATCTTCGCTGTTATATAATAGGTTTGAACTCTTTCCCTGTAGACATAACCTGCAAGATCTGGGGGCATAAAATTTAATCATCTTTGATAATTATATGATGGCACCCCTGAAAATTAAGTTAGAGCAGCTGCAAAACATGTGAAATAATGAGACTTATCTATATTATAGTCCTGATGAAATCTTGCGGAGACCTTACAATACACTTTATTGACCTTCTCTGGGGTACTATAATAATACATCCTATGTCAGATCTACATCACTGTAATTGAATTTTAGAGAATTTCTGTGATGACTCAAAAATTGAATCTGCTCCCTAGTGCCTTTTCTTTCAATACGATCTAAATCCTTTTTTCATTTCCCCTTTTAATTACGAAGGTGGGGATACTAAGAGAAGCTCTATCACACTTCCTTGGCCTAGAGCCCTTTGCTTATCCTAACATATTCCCATCAGAGACCAAATAGTGACTATGTTTTGTGCAGGACGGGCTCAGGAAGTTTTCTACTACTTTACATAAGGCAGGCAAGAGGCTGGCACCACCACACCCTTCCTTTCAGTGTTCAAGCCCTAGCATGGCTCTACAATATCCAATTGCCTGTCCTCAGTTGGACCCCACTCTGCCTTATGTACCTCATTCCAGTGAGGAGACACTGATGGCCAGTTGAGTGGGGTGGGCTCAGGAGAAGGCGGATCGAACTTCCACAGCGAGGGCAACTCTCTCCTGGCATGGCTTAGTCCAGGTGCATCTCTATGTGTTAACTTTAGACATACCTACTGGACTTGGAATATATCAAAGGTTTCGGGACAGTCTGTAATACACCTTCAGTTGTGGCCTGTATCCAAAGGCGCATCTCTACTGGCTTTGAAAAAGGTGGTGATGTTTGAACCTGGTGGTGTTCTGCAAATGGTTGCTGTTGCACCTTCTTCTCTTTTCATCCCAGGGTACATATTCATATATTTTATTAATAAGTACAGACACAAAAAAAATCAAGAGGAAGTAACGATACACCTTTTAGAAAGCCTGCTTCAAGAATCCAGTTGGCTGGAATTGCTGTACTGTGAAAGATGCATCTAAACCATTTTCTCACCCCAAGCTAATAATGGCTTTCAATAACAGCGAGTGAGAGAGTGTGCATTAAGTACATAGTGTTTCCCCTGCTGGGACATCAGGTTAGGTAGCTTTCTCTGGACAGTACTAGGAGACTCCATATTTCCTTTCCTGTCTCCAGCTATGCTAGATTTCTCCTTACAACTGTATTTAAGAGGAAAATGCTAAGTGTATTTATAAAACATGTTTTCCTGATAGGAAGAAATTGTCTCAGTAGGATATGGAGAAAATATGTGTTACTCGTTACCACTCTCCTATGCAGTGAAATCTTTTGAAGGCACAACCTTTCCCTCCTTCCCTCTGTGTGAAATCCTCCTCAAGGGACAATGACACTGACAGGGATGTGGCATTTCCCAGCAGAGCGCACGCTTTTTACTTTCAAGTCTCTCCTCTAAAATCAATTTACTTCTGGTATGGAATACAACAGACCTATAGGGAGTAAAGCACAAGGAGCGTGGTTTCGTACTGTGGGAGGGCATTGTCTTTGACTTGCCCTGTTGTGTCCTCGTGCAGTCGTTCCACAGATTCTATTTTGTACCTACCCATGTCAAATCAATGTCCGATGGCCCCGTGAATTCCCATACGTGCTCAGGAGATGTCTGGCTGCAAGGGAGTGTGCTCCCTTATCTCCCTTCTCTCATGAACAGTGACAGGTCTGTGTAATAAAACCTTTAAAACTGGATCTGGTTAAAATGATTTGCAACCATGCTTAGGTGAAACTAGAGACTCCTCCTCTTGCTGCCTCTCAGAGCTTTTCCTTTCTTCTGCAACTGTTGAGACAAATAATACTACTAAAGTCTGTCACCTTATGTAACTTTTTGACTTGATAAAGAGCCACAATGACCATATTGGGGGAAAAAAGGGTTTTTGAATTAAAAAAGTGCTATCTTTGCACTCTTCTGAGCGCTTCTTATCTTCCGTGGGCTACCTTTGCCTCAGCCCTCCTCTTCCCTTTCTTACTGATAAAATGCTAAACATAGATGCATTTGTCACCTCTGTATTTGAGGGAAGAGATCCTATAAACCTTCTGAGAAAACAACTATTTTTGTAACTGAGCAAAGCATGATTATGTCTAGGACAGAGTGGGAAGCAGCAGCTAGCAAAGAAAACAAGAAAGGGCATGGCAAGTTTATGAGAAACGCAGCAAATACAGGCCAAAATGCACAGGGTGTGTCATTGTAAATATAAACAATTTTTAAAGAAATGGTGTTTTCACTTCATTCCCATCCTGAACAGTTTGTGATATCTGTAAGTATGCTACAGATGTAGCTGTTGTAACTATAACCGTATATACTATGCCAATCCGTGTTGCTGAAGTAAATTTTCAATGCATTTGATGAAATCAGGCACTTGGAGTATCTGCTGGTTTTCCCCACTGCAGAAGGCACATTTCTGCATGTTCCAGAACTGAAGTAAATATCTCATTCCATAAATACTTCAGTGAGTCTTGGACTGAAGTTTGCCCACAGGAGAACTGGCTTTGCCTCTGGTGCTAAAATGACTGATAAAGAACTTCCGATAAATAAATCATTGATGAAGGTTGCATAATCAATCTTCAGACTAGAAATTAAATTAAATAACTATTTGTAAACCACTTCATTTTACTGTCTCATCCCAAGGAAAGCAGTAATTACAGCTTTATAATGTATTTTTATTTTCTTGGCCCTTTAACCAAGACAAATCAAGAAAAGTTAATGTGTTAGATACCAGGCTTCAGTAATCTGACTCTGGGTTTTGGTTGGTTTGGTTTTAATTGGTTGGTTGATATTTTAGAGAGGCTGATGATTCTGGAGGTATAAAATACACATTTTGTGCACTTCAAGTGTGCATTTTGTTAAGATGTAGACCTGAAAATGTAGTGGGTTTAGAAATTAAAAACTAGACAATAATATGTTTGTGTAGCATAAGGCATGTTTTAATACAAAGAAATAGGATTGCAGAGGTGGGGGTCGGTCTCTTCTCCTAAGTAACAAGTGATAGGATAAGAGGAAATGGCCTCAAGTTGCACTAGGGGAGGTTTAGATTGGATATTAGGAAAAATTTCTTCACTGAAAGGGTTGTTAAAAATTGGAACAGGCTGCCTAGGCAAGTGGTTGAGTCACCATCCCTGGAGGTATTTAAAAGACATGTAGATGTGGCTCTTAGGGACATGGTTTGCTGTTAACTTGGCAGTGCTAGGTTAACGGTTGGATTCCGTGATCTTAAAGGTCTTTTCCAACCAGCACGATTCTATGATTCTGTGATTCTGTTGGGTATGTATCATGCATTGTGTTATGTCAACCAGTGACAAATTCTGTGAAACCTGCCCTAGATGACCTCTAGTAGCTCTCTGCCCTTACACATCAAGCACAGCGCCTGCAGAATGGGCAGAGATGTGGGGCAGAAGTGAGGGCAGGCTTTTTGGTTGAACCAGCTGTCCAAACCCCTGACCTAGGTGGTTTTGGAGTTAGGAACTGTTACAGGGTGAAATGGTGTAGACAGATGCTGTGGATGCTGTGCCGTCCTTCTGAACCTTGTCACCTGAGAAGTTGTCCTGTACACTAGGATCAAACCAGCCGCCTTCTCCAGCATGACATGAGCTGTACATCCCCTGCTGTCGCCAAGATATTTCCACGCACAAAAGGTGATACAGGGAGGTGAATTGTGGCTGGTGTTCAGATGCAGCTTCTTCCCCCACTCTTTAGGACATTTCCAGTAGCCTTTCAGCTGTTTTCTTTTACCAGAACACACCATAACATTAGACAACAGTAATGTTGTGTTTCTCCATTTCCCTGGATGAGGTTTTTGTGAAATCTGGTTCCGTCAGTGTGGAGATGGGCTGAAGTTGCTCTACCAAATTCAGTGCCCCAGGACAATGGGAAAGCTGAATCTTGGTCTAGCTCTCAAACTCATAATTCAGGCCATCATTCTTATTAACCAAATGAAATTTAAAAAAGAGGTGTGCTGCAAGAAGGCAGCAGTGTTACATCCTTGGTCCCATTTTACCTCAAACAAGGACAAATAATAAGGTGCAAATCAGATTGGTGGCCCATCTAAACATTTTCTGTGGCCCCAAGGAGGGAATATCTGCTATTGCAAAGTTCACCAGTGGCTTTCATGGACTGCCTGGGATGCACCATATTTCTGGGCCACGCCAGAGTGCAGGATTTGGGCTTATACCGCAGGCTTGATTCTTGCTTGTGATCCCTTCTCAGGATCTCTTTTGAGAAGGAAATGGGTTCAGTGCTATTCTTTTTATTTTAGTGCAAAAGATGGCTGTGGAAACATGCAAGTCATGTTCTTTAATAGCATTTAAGTGGTTTTTGTGACGCTTGACTAAAATACTACCTAATGACCTATTTCTATAAATCATCGATAGCTTGACTTTAGTAGAGCCTGTGCATGATGAAAAAAATCTCTAGGATTAGGCCCTGAAAGTACATTTTTTCCATGTTAACATTTTTTTCTTTAATAAATAGCTATATTACCTAGATTACTGCCTTTCAGCTCCTGCCTATGCTAAACCAGTCATAATAATGATTTTGCCTTTCATAATGATTTTCTCCCGAGCATGGTGTTATTAAAAGGCAGGTGAAGTCCATTACAAGTCTCATTACATTTCCTGTAAAGCTAGCTTTATATATCAGATATGGAGCAATAGATAGCGATATAATTTGCTAAGGGTAGCCTCAGTAAGGATTTGCTGGATCTGGCCCTCTCTCCAGAGAGTTGCTCTGCCTGCACGGCAGTAGCCATACACTAGGGCTGCCACTCAGAAGCCCGTTCCTTCTGTGATTAGATTTTTTTTACCTTGTAATTTCTGCTCTTACAATATTAATTGGAAAGGCATTCATTACAGATAATAAGGTGTAATTAATTCTCTTAAATAAATCTTAATTATTTCCAATATACCTAGTAGATCCAGTCTTCTGAAGCCATTAGTTTTTTTTAAAAAAAGAGGTGAATGTGTTTATTAATTTGGTCTGTGTGAGCCTGTGAATGATAAGATAGGAAACTAGATGCACAGATTCTACATTCTTTAGATGATGTTGTGATTCTTCTCTTCTTGATGAACTCTAAGATTTTTAGAATAACAAGTATGTATGAAAAGGAGAGTGGCAGGCTTTTGAACAGAAAAGAACAGAAATTTGTAGATTCTCATAAAGGGCATACCTTTCATCAAGATTTTTTTTTTTTATTAACTTTATCAGTAACTTTCAACAATTAAGCTTTTTTATTACCTCATCCAACCATGGAAAGATTTCTTGTTAAGTTAAATAATCTTCTTGTATGGATGTTAATTTACTTTCCTTTACTAAATGAAATACCCTGCTACAGAAAAAAGGTGGACCATAATTTGAACAGTAAAAAATGTATTAACATCACTAATTCCAGTTTGGGAGATACTCAAGTCAGAACGGATTACGGAAAGAAATAACTTTACAGGAAAGAAGACTTACTATAATTTAAACTGTAAAATATTCTTAATGTCGCTAATTCTCCCTCAATTGCTTTTTGTGTAAGAAGCCATTTATCATTAGGATCATTTCAGTCAGTTGTGGTGATAAATGGGTGCTGATTTAATGAATGGATAAAGCACAATTTCTAGTAATAGATGTAAGAACTGCACTAAAATCTGTACGTATATGTTCTTTTTGAGTTTTGGGGAAAAAACGGTGTCCTCCTCCTTTCTTAGATGTTAGTTCCTTGAACATCTGTCAGTCCGAAGTCTCCTGACAAAGACAGGTCTCATGCAAAACACAGTGACTCTTTTCATCAGCAGCATACTCTGCGTCTGCACTTCTAGGTGCTGTGTAATCCCACTGCAGGATGTATTTTTTATAGACAAGCAATAATCTGAGCACTGGCTCCAACTTAAGAGGAGATGGAACAGTTACTCATATGTATCATATAACAATAACAAACAACAGTTTGTATCATATCAAGTCTTACAGGAATTTCTTTTTTTCTTTCTAAAATCCAGGATGGAGCGGGCATCACAGTTTCCAGACTCCAGTCCACGACGGCTGGATGGGGGTTACCTCAGCCTAAAGCCTGCTCGCTTAGCGAGGCTGCGGTCTCAGTAAGTGACAGACACTAAGCACATCTCTGAAAGATGCTTGGCCTATTTCTCTTCTCTAAAAATAAAACGAAGGAGGCCTGCAGAAGCTCGTTTCCCTGAAGTTTGGTGTCTGAAGGAGTCCTCTGAGTCTGAAGGGAGCGGGGCTTGTCAAGGCTCGGCTCTTATGAGCAGTGAGAGCTTTTTTGAACTACTCTGAGCTCTCAGGTTTTTTCTTCATCAAAGAGCTCCGCGTCCCTCCTAGCCACTTCTCACAGCAAGAGGTGCAAAAAGAAAGGCAGAATTACTGGAGACAGATGAGGTCTGTGATACACAGATACCTGCAAGAGGAGCTGATGCTATCCTGCCACTTCTGTGGGCCATCCTTTAACCTAGTGTTATTCCCTTCTGCCTGTCTGCTGATCATTTCTAAGGCACAAAGAGGAACTCCTTTCTATCATCTAAATGCATAATTTGTCACCAGCTGTTTCCTATACACAGGCCTTTCTCTGAGGGGGTGGAAGCGTGGGCACAGCCAGGTGCTCTCGATGGCATAACGCTCTCAGGTGAGTTGTTAGCAGGTGCATCTCTATCAGCATTTTAATCCAAACCAGGAATGTAGTTTTGGAGTGGCGGTCCCCACTCACTGCAGAGCGGGTTGCATCACAGCAAAGCTGCAGGGTGTTTCAATGGTATTCCCTGAAGGAGACTAAACCAGACGTGTCTCAGCTGCACACCTAACATGCCCCTGTGCATTCCTGGGGATCAGACTAGCAGTTATCCCCCCCCTAAATTGTGTTGTGTCAACGGCAGGTCCTCAGCACCAACGGTTTTGCTCTACAAATCCATGTTTACTGAGTTTTTTACTTGCTAAGGCAGACTTCGTGTGTCCAGTTCACACACTGAGAGTTAAGGCAGTTTGCGACCCGGCATCAGAAAGGTGTTATCCTGTTGGATGGTTTGGCAGGGAGGGGCAGAGTGTGTCCCTCATGCACAGCACGGGCCATGGTCTACCTTGAAGCATCCATCAGATACCCTGTGACTGTTTAAACTGGACATGTTCTCAATTTCTCCTAACATTTCCTCGGCTGTGTTAAAGGTATCATAACTGGTCTTTTCCTACAGGTCTGAAGCTTGTGGCAGGACATTTGCGTGTGGACGGCATGGGAAACATCCCTGTGATCAAAGCCTCTGTTGGAATTGGTGGGAGATGGATTCAGTGACCCAGCAGATCCCCTCCAGCCCTGTGCTCCTCTACCTCTGCCTGTACAAATGTCAGAGAGGAGCAGATGGAAACACCCTCAGAGTCAGGGGCGTAGATCAAGAACTAATGTCGATGCAGGGTGCATTTTGTCTGAGAGTCTGTAAAAAAGATCACTCTGACTCAGCGCTGCTGGGTTGCCACCCAAGGGAAAACGCCTGCTTCAGCCTCACTATTTTCACCAGCACCATATGACCTATTAGAAAGAGACTTTTTTCCCCAGAAAAAACACTTCTGGAATTTAGGTCCCCTGACTCAAAATGATGCCCAAAGCAAGTAGCATCTGCTGGTGTTATGAAATGGTTTTTCCCCCACACTTTTTGAACATGGAAAAGAGAGTTCTGCCTCCATCAACGGTAATTACTTCATTTCTCTCTTCCTTCTACAAAAGCTGTATTTCCCCATCAAAGCACAGTTGTATTTCTACACAATGAGATAAAACACATTGATGAATCTTAAGTGCCAACATAATGCAGCTAGAAACTTTCTAAGATCTTCTGCAGCTACCTGACTTGGGAGAAAATGCACTAATTCACAAAAATGTATTTTTTCTATCCTTTCGAAGGATAGAAATTATAGTGCATTACAGATGTTACTCAAACCACTTCCAGCCATGAAGGTGCCAAACAGCTATAGGATGTTCCCATTAGCCCCCGGCAGTACCCAGCCATTCTCTGAGCATCCCTGGAGATGCCCGGCAGGCTCAGGAGCCACCCATGCCACCCAGTCTCTCCTCATGTGCAGCCCTGCTCAGAGCCTGCTGGCTCTGGCTCTGGCACCACTTGGATTGGGACATATCCAGCCTGGTAGGCTCTCTCTCTTGTTGCAAACCAATCTTGCAGCTCAGGAAACTGAGAAAGGGCCATTTCCAGCCACTTTCTGGTGACGGGCAATCCAGGGATATTTTTACACCTTCTAGTCTGTCCCACAGCTTTTGCAGCACGCATGCACAGATCTAGCCCTAAGATGTGGGTCTGTGGTGACGTCTTTGCAAAACTCTTGTTTTTCATCCAATAGTTGCATATTGCCTGTTCTGCAGTGGGTTACTCTCCAGTCTGACTATGAACTAGCTCCTCCCATCTAAAGCAGACCATTTCCTCCATTTACTTGTGTGTTAAACAGGTCTCTCAAATGCTGTGCATTGTTCTCTTCTTTCTATTTGCCTTTTTTTTTTCCTAATAGCGCAAAACCACCCTTGTTTCCGTAGTATTTCTCTAGGAAATACTCCTTTGTAAATCCTCCATCTATTTCCCTTGTATCCTCCGCAGAGCTGGTTTTTTTTTCCTAATAGCGCAAAACCACCCTTGTTTCCGTAGTATTTCTCTAGGAAATACTCCTTTGTAAATCCTCCATCTATTTCCCTTGTATCCTCCGCAGAGCTGTGGATATTATAAACTTTCCAAATTCTAGCAATTCATTATTTAGCTGGGCATTAACACAGACACCACAGAAAATAAGACCAGGTGATGTAGACCATCACTCTGCCTGAGGCAGGATGACCTGTACTTACATCATTCCTGGCAGATATTTGTTTAATCTTTTCTTAAAGGAAACTTTTAACCTCCCAGGGACCTTAGTCCTCCCCATATAGGGGATTGCTAACAGGGATATAACCCTGCCTATATATAGCCCTGTGGTGTGCTGACAAATGCACTTATTTCCCTTTCCTGAGAGCAACTGGACCCTGAAATGCAGGTGTACGTTAAGTCACCTAAGACACCTTAGCTCTGTCACCTGCTGGTTTTTGCACTGGTGGTTGCATCGTGTGTTTTCCTATGGATACGGTGCATCTGAGCTTGTACATCCTCGTTTGCCCCACTCTTTGTGCTGAGGCTTATTAATGAAAAATTACTTTTGACAGAGTGAAATCTCTAACCACATCTCTACCTGTTTTGTTTGAGCTGTGGAAAGAGATCCCACCTGGGCTGTGCTGTGCTCGTCTCCTCCCTGGCAGATGCTCCTATCCTTTTGTCTGCCATTCAATAATCTTGGCAAATTTTGCTTTGAGGAGTTAAATAATAAAGCTGCTCCAGTGTTTCCCTGTGATGACAGTTCCTTTTTATGCAAGGCTTTCAAAACCCTCACTTCTCTCTCTGTACAGGGTGGTTTACCCTAAAACCTTACTGATCTCTGAGAGCTCCTTTCAGCAAGCAACAGTCAGCTCTTACAAGCCTGCAAAAGCCTCCTACTTGTTTTCTGAGGCAGAATGCAGCTCATTCTGATAAAAAAAAAATAGTGGGGTGAATATATAATGCCTTTCTCAGAAGGTCTATTGCATTACTATCTTTATGTGCCACTTGATTAGATATTACGAAAATATAGAAATAAGCACTGAAAATGTGCTTTTTTCTCAAACACTGACAACCAACCTCTTGATGCAGCTCAGTAGCACTATTGAGGTGGAGGGTGTCAATGTGTACCAAACCTCCTTGTGGATGGTTTCCACAGATCAGCCTATGGGTTGGTGCTTCTGGAGCAGATGCTACCACGGGACTGCTATGGTGAGTTATTTTTGGGGCACGGGCTTGGGGTCTTAGTCTGGAGAGCAGTGGTAGATGAGGGTAGTGGTTGCTGAGGGCGTGAAGGGTTAAGGGTGTGTTTAGGAGGGCAATGGAGAAATGGCTGACAGCAGGGGGGTGTGTGTGTATGAGTGAGTGTGTGTGTGTGTATGTGTTTGTGTTGTGGGGGAAGTCTGTCCCAGAGCCAGGCAGCTGCTTCTGCCAGTACCAGGCAGGGTACCAGCTGCTCACAGGGCCACACAGGCACACTGAATGATGGGCCACCTCCTCCATAGCAGGGCATTTATTCAAGTTACTGAGCACATGTTGTGAAATATCCCTCTTTTTCACTCTTGTGGGAACTGCTTGCATAGGTGTTCGTAGCATTTTTGGCAGGGGTATGCCTCCAAGGAGTGTTAGACAGTGTTGCTTAAGCTGTTGATTTAACTAAAGCAGATTGAACCACTGGTGGCCTTAGTTCTCTTTGATTCTTCTTTGCATCCGATTCCTCTTAATGCCTTTTCTCCATTATATTTTCACCAAACAAGATAGTTAAAAAAAAGAAACCCAAACCCAAATCTATGCTTCCATGGAAGCAGAGACCAATGCTTCCTTCAGATCTAAAGCTGCCAGCCCTCTGAAATGAAAATAGGTAACAGAAAGACCCAAATTGAGCCCCATTTGTCATAGGAAGCCCTCCCTACAGGCACTAGACCTCTTTCTTCCTGTGCCATGAAGGAGTTCAGCTGTTCAGACCTCTTTTCCCAAGATGGGTGGAAGCTGCTTTGCCAGAGTCCACCAAAAAGGGACAGGAACTGACAGCACAGGTTTGTATTTCACAGGCACTTCTGAGGTACTGATGGTAGTGTCAACCCACGCTGTTATTCAACACTTCTCTGCAGCTGAGGCTTCATGTTCAGGTGCCTGCTTTGGGAAAAATCATGGAATCATAGAATGGTTTAGGTTGGAAGGGCCCTTAAAAATTGTCTAGTTCCAACGTCCCTGCCATGGGCAAGGACACCTCCCACTGGACCTGGTTGCTCAGAGCCCCATCCAATCTGGCCTTGAACACTACCAGGGATAGGGCATCCACAACTCCTCTGGGTACTGTTCCAGTACCTCACCAGTAAGAAGTGAAAAATTTCTTTCTGAGATGGAATCTAATTCAATCCTCTTCAAGTTTGAATTCATTACCCCTTGTCCCATCACTATTTGCCCTTGTACAAAGTCCCTCTCCAGCTTTTTTGTAGGCCCCTTTCAGATACTGAAAGGCTGCTATAAGGTCTCCCCAGAGCCTTCTCTTCTCCAGGCTGAACAACCCCAACTCTCTCAGCATGTCCTCATAGCAGAGGTGCTCTAGCCCTCTGATCATCTTCGTGCCCCTCCTCTGGACTCGCTGCAACAGGTCTGTGTCCTTCTTATGTCGAGGGCTACAGAGCTGGCTGTAGTACTCCAGATGAGGTCTCACCAGCGCAGAGTAGAGGGGCAGAATCACCTCCCTGGACCTACTGGCCACACTTATTTTGATGCAGCCCAGGATACGGTTGGCTTTCTGGGCTGCGAGCGCACATTGCTGGCTCATCTTGAGCTTCACATCAACCAACACCCTCAAGTCCCTTTCCTCAGGGCTGCTCTCCATCCATTCTCTGCCCAGCCTGTATTTGTGCATGGGATTGCCCTGACCCAGGTGCAGGACCTTGCACTTGGCCTTGTTGAACTTCATGAGGTTGGCATGGGCCCATCTCTCAAGCCTGTCCTCGTCCCTCTGGATGGCATCCCTTCCCTCCAGCATGTCAAACACTCCACACAGCTCCACACTAGCTGGCTTGCTGATGTGCCCAGTCAACACTTCAGAGATGTATACTGATCTCTAACAAGGCTGGAATAGCTGCATGCTTGAAATGTCTCCTTTTCATCTGTGCTTCTAAAGGTTTGTGCCAGTAGCTCCTGGGATCTGTTTTAGCCACTGCCTACAGCCTCCAGATTCTGCAGGAACAAAGGATATGGTTTCCCCTTTGCATCTTCCCTCTTATGCCTGGAGATCATTGGCATCTTAATATAAATATATCTGGGCAGCACATCTTGAAGAGTTGCAGTCTTTGATGGGAAACTGTCCTTCTCCTGTCTGTTAGAGAGCTGAGGGGACACCTTTATATTCCATGCTCTGCATTTTAGCATATTATTAACATTTGTTAGTATATTGAAGTCAAAGTAAAAGCAGGAAGCAGTAAAGCCTTATCTCTTTTCCCAGCTCATTTTGTCAGAAATATTTATAGCAGTTTGGCCCATCGTGTTAATATTACAGGGCTTGGCTGATCCATTTGCATAAACAGGCAGCGCAAAGTGATTAAATCAGTCTCAGCCCGACTGTCACAGGGGCCCACATTACATTGCTTTTCCCCCTTTTTGTTGCGTGACTCTGTAAAAAAGCATGTGATGGTGTTGTTCCTGAGTAGCAGCCTGACTTTTGACCGAAGCATATAATTTTCCAGTTATATTTATTAAATGCTATTACTTGCACACCTACTGTAAACTAGTGTTTGGTTGTAAACACCTCTATTATATACTGAATCAGCCCAGTAGAAGTGAGTTGCCAGCTGGACTTTTTTGAGAAAATAGTTTATAATATGATTATTCTGGCGGAAAGAAGATTTTCCCTGAAAATTATTGTCTTCTTGCACCAGCATTTCCTCTGTGTGCAGATTTTTACAACACGCAGTAGCACCGACAACATGCAAATGTGGTCTGGAAAGGTAATGCTGTAGAGCCTGTAATTTTATTGATTATGTTCAGTTTTAAATTATGGGGTGGAAAACCTAATGTGCAATACCCTGGACTGTATAATTTATGCTCTGCAAATGAGGTATAAATGCTGCTCTGCTGGGCCACATTAACATTTTTTGCACAAGGGTGAATTATTACAGAAGGGGTAAGACAGTATGAACTGGCCTTCCAGTTATAAGCTATTATAATTTGGCTTCTCAGATGGGAAATAAAAAGGGGAAAATTAACATAGTAGAAAGAAACACTTTTTTTTTTGGTAGATAGAAAGCTGGGTACATAGTGAGCATTTCTACAAATGAAAGAAAATGTGCTTTGATTGTATTCAAGACCTTTTTGTGTTTTCTTTCTGTAAGTGATCTAGCAAATAAGTGCTCTGATTGTAATGCTCATGAGGAAGGTAAATCCCAGAGAAGTGTATGAAGAATGAATGCTGATTTGTGAAGGGGTACTCATACAGAAAACCCAGTACAAATGATTGCTCTTCTCTATCCAGAAAGCATGAATGCCTCCATGTAAACATCACACGTAAGAAAATCACCTTGAATGCTGGGCACTGAATACTTGATTAATTACAGTACAGGCAATGCATTTTTTACATCATTTCTCTAGTAAATATTTCTCATCAAGCAGAAACAGAATTTTTAAGGTTTTTCTGTTAGTGCTTTCATTAGCATAATGCACTGACGTATATAAAAAAATCCCTTCACATGTATCCTGGTTTGTTTAATGGTAAAAATATTAAATATTGCAACTTGTGGAGTCACTTGAAGTTTAACAGTGATCTCTCAATGGGTATCAAAACTAATGTAAGGTTATGAAAATAGGCACAGGACACGTGAACAGCAGCGGAAGATTTTGTCGTCCATTTTGCTGAGTCTTATGAACCTCAGGATCTTGCAATTGTGTTTCCTGTAAGAAGCAAAAGCTAAAGATTCAAAACCTGAAGTACTTCGTAATATAATTTCTCTACATAGAGATGGATGTGCACCCCTCCTGTGAACTGAGGACAAGCTGATTTGGAGCTATCACCGCAAAGCACCTCCTCCTCTCCTCTCACAACTCTCCACGAGGCAAGAAGTGGAGGCTGCTCCAAAACTTCACTTCAGGATTATCTTTGGCTCCTTGCCCTCTGCAAAACATGTGGGCAGCATTTCACTACAGCTGAGGGTGATTTCCTATTCAGGATTTAAGTGCAAATTAGGGAGCAGCTATTGATCCCCAGGGACTTGCACTGCATTGGTCTCTACTAGGGAAAAAAACCCCAACACCAAAAAACTCCTTCTTTCATGTTATTGAGATGGTTCAAGTCAGCTGAATTTACTGTTTCCATGAGAGAAACTGCCCTTTCACCATGTGGTTCATTTCCTCTGCTATTTTGACGGAGCTTGTTGACTTTTATAACCTCATTTACAAAAGCAGGCAGCAGCCACAACTTTCAGTTGACCTCAGCAAAAGCTACTAAGTGTTCAGCTTTTCTGAAAAAAATCAGGTAATTAGAGCACAGTATGAGGACGGTTTATGTCTTGCCACCAGATTTTGCATGCAAAGAGAGGTGTCAAGCTGGGCTATCATATTAGGCTGAGTTATCATATTCATTATTTCTGAGTAGATTGTTTCCTTCTCTGCTTTAAAGAGCCAATCAGCCTGTTAAATTTTGTATGCATCCAGAGAAGCCGATAATTAGTGAAACATAAGTAAATAAGTAATTTTCTACCCAGACTGCACTTAGAAAAAGTATTTCTTCAGAAAACTTGGTGAAGTATAAAGAGGATTTTTTTCTTTCTTTCCTTCTTTCCTCTCCTCCTAGTTCCACCTGGTGTTTCCGCCTGGTATTGTTTTCCTTTAATGTCACGTAACTCAGAAGTTATATCTATGGTGCTAGATGCTTATGGGCCTCCCCCCAAACCAGTTTTCTCTGAATATTTCAGACCGATTTTTTCAGCTCACACTGCTAGAAATAGGAGTTAAGTCTGCAGAAGTGCCTAACATAGGGAATATAATGTATAAAATCAGCATGAAGAGGTTCAGGGCAGGAGATTCCTCAGGAAGGCGAATGGTGATGTGAACTATAAACACTGTGGCATTTCTTGAATCGTGTATTTACAAGCTGAAGGAAGACAGGATGCCATTTATGCTATTTTCTTTTATCTTGTGTGCTCCGTTAAATAACAAGGCAGCGTTTCTTTATTATATAGTGAATTTTGTCATTTCCACCTTTCTAATACTTGCCTACTGAAAATGCTGGAACTGTTATTATCAGGCACTTACAGAATACAAGTACTACAGTTTTTCTAGAGATGAGTCATTTCTGGATTTTGAAGATAAATATATACAGGAGAAGGACAAAAAGCATGGGAAGAAGCTAAATACCACGTTTCCTATTCCTCTTTGCAGGCACTGGGGAAGCAATTATGCCAAATGATGGCAGGGAAGAGCTATAGCTGCAGTGAGTGAAATCTTGAAAGCTCCTTTGTAGGGCGTATTTCTCTATGTACTTTGGAGACCTGGCTGGCTCCTCCTCTTCCTCGACGTGACATTGAAGTTGAGAAACCACAAAACTGGTTTGGGTCACATCAAGTCAGGCATTGGAGGGGGAAGGAGAAAATATTAAGCCATGCCTACTGTCCTTCCAAGAAAGAAGTGCTGTACAAATCCTTTTAGCCCCGGACTGGAAGCTGACCGATACTCTTTCTAGAGATCAAGTCCTTGCAAGATGCCCAAATGCTGCCTATGAATGAAACATCAAAAGATCTCTTCCTATGAAACAAACCACGCTATAATCCTGGCAAGTGTGCCCTTATTAGAGCAGAACTTACCTCTTTATTTATTATTCATGAATACATTATAGTGTCTTCAGAAATATATTCTGCAGCAGGTAATCTAGCATGGAAAACAAAAAATGCATATGTCTAATTATAAGAGACATTGTAGAGATCCTGTAGCAGCGTACTGCCTTAGCACTGGCAAAGTGCTGCATTATAGATTAAAACAACACAAATATATTACAGTTTGTATAGTGTTTCACTTTTATTGGATGTATGTTGCTAAGAAACAAAATTGAAATGTCTCTTTTGAACCTGAAGCCTCTTGGGAGCGTGGTATTGCATATGTAGTAAATGTTTTTTACTTTAGGAAGGATTAAATGGTAGGCCAGGAGAAGCAGGGAGAGTTCATTAGTATTGCATGTTTTCCAATCTACTGCCAATGAACCCAACTATTATGGTAGTAAAAGCTATGTAAGGAGCTTCAGCTTATTCTTGGATGAAGTGTTGACAGCTGCCTGTTTGAATATTAATAAAGTCTATTGAGTTATTCCCTGCCTGTATTGTCTGTAGCTTGAAACTGTGAAGACTTCTCTGTGCATTGCGTCTTTATGTTTCTAAGTACATGCCTGTCTGCCGAGATGGTACCCATTTTGCTCCTAGAGATGGTACGCCTCATTATAGAGAAAATTACAACCTTGTGCTCCATTAAACATTTATTTTGGCAGCATTGTTGCTTGCTGTTTTCCCTCTTCGATTTAAAGAAGTCAATGCTGATTGAAAGAACACGTGTTCTCTCTTACATATGGTAATTAATCCTCATTCTTCCAAACTTTTACAAATAAAAGTCAAAGTTATTCCTGAACCACATGCAAGAAAAGTTAATTCTCCTTTTTTTAAAAAAAAATATTAAGTCAAAAGCGTGATACAGAAATGATGAATTTTACAATGCACAGTATTTTTTCGTGTTTTAGCCACAGATGGCTTGTTGACTTGATGATGTATCAATTAACTGATGGTGCAGAAGTAGTTTTGGCTGGGTGGGTGTGCTGGTTAAAGTTTGAGGAAAACACCAATAATGCAATGGTTCAGGCCCTGCTGGGGAGGGGAGACCTGGAGTTTTCCCTTGCAGAGGTGAGAACCATCTACCCAGGTACCGCCGCTACCTCGGGCACATGAACACAATTGTTGTGCCTATACAGTACTGGGCAGATATCACAGAATCATAGAATGTTAGGGGTTGGAAGGGACCTCTGGAGATCATCTGGTCCAACCCTCCTGCCAGAGCAGGTCCACCTACAGCAGGTTGCACAGGACAACGTCCAGGCGGGCTTGGAATGTCTCCAGAGTCAGAGACTCCACCACCTCTCTGGGCAGCCTCTTCCAGTGCTCTGCTACCCTCAAAGGAACAAAGTTTTTCCTCACGTTGAGACAGAATTTTCTGTGTTGCAGTTTATGCCCATTGCCTCTTCTTCTGCCACCGGGCACCACTGAAAAGAGTCTGGTCCCATCCTCTTGACACCCACCTTTTAGATATTTATAAGCATTGATGAGATCCCCTCTCAGTCTTCTCCAGGCTGAACAAACTCAGATCTCAGCCTTTGCCTATAAGATAATCCCTTAATCCTATTTGTAGCCCTCCGCTGGACTCTCTCCAGCATCTCCCTGTCTTTCTTGAACTGGGGAGCCCAGAACTGGGCAAAGAACTCCAGATGTGGCATCACCAGGTAGAGTAGATGGGGGAGGATGACCTCCCTCGACCGGCTGGCCCCACTATTTTTAATGCACCCCAGGATACCATTGACTTTCTTGGCCACAAGGGCACATTGCTGGCTCATAGTCAACTTGTCCGCCACCATATGCACAAGACGGCCCTCCAGAAAAAAAACAGGGCTCCAGGCAAATCAGTTTTCTTGGCTGGCTGCTGTAAGTTGAGTAACTGAGTAACCCTGACTAAAACTGGAAATACTAACCAACCCCAGCTGAACACCATCCAGTCTCTAAGAGAGCACACAAATTCGAGAAATTCACATGTCAAGTGTAAGTTTACTGGCAACTGGGCCTTTAAAAACAACTGCAACACAAGAAGATTAAACAGCTAATTTTAAACTTTTAAATGCCTTGCAATTGGAAATGTATAGATTAACCATAGCAATCTCTTCTTCCCTGCAACGGATTTCTCTAAATCAACTGGATGGGTGTTTCATTAGTGGTAGGACAGCGATGAAATAGTTTGTCTTCTCACAATTGTGACATGAAAATCATAATGGGGGAATAACTATGATGCCACACCTGGGCCTCTGCTAGTGGGGTGGCCTTGCTGCAACTGTACAGCTTTGCCAGCTGAGGCATGTTCTCCCTGCTGCTGCAGTGTATCAACTAACAACAAACTGGAAAAAGAATTTTGATAAATGGGATAAATGAATTCATCACTAACAGAAGTATCGTCTGGTCAAGCGAAGAAAATTTAATCAAATTTATTATCTACAAAGAAAATAAAAGAAATAGAATGTAATTTTTATCACCTTGATGCAAGGGTAGGCTGTCACGCATATATTGCCAGGACAGGTATCTAACAGCCAATGTACTTTGGGGGCGGTGGTCCTGCTGCAGCTTCCATAAGGATTTTCAGCTGCTGATTCTGTAGAATCTGTCTTTTGACAGGCAACAGAGATGTTACCCTCTCTGTGTCTAAGAAAAGCCTTTCTGCAGAGCTATAGCTAGGCTTCTACTATGGAGGGGGATGTATATGTAGATAGATAGGTCTCAATCAAAAATCTCCAGTCAAAGGAGCAGACGGAAGATCCCATCAATCAAACTTGTCCATTTTGCAAAAGTATTACCACGGCCTGAAAGCAGTTTGGTATTTTTTGCTAGCTACACCAGATTGTTTAGGTCCAACAAAAGGAAGAAAAGATAGAGCTGTCAAGTGCCCCTCCTTCCCTCTGCTTAGTTTTAATATCATTCGCTTCAACAGTCCAAGAGTGCCTTAATTTTTTTGAATCTAAATGTAAATAAAGCAAGTAATGCAAGCATAACTGAATGATCATTTAAACATAAAGAGAAAATGCAATAGTAAAAATTGACTGCTGTGCATTCCACCACAAGTTTAATGACCTTGATTCATTCTAAAATAATAATGCCTACCATTCCTATAATGCTTTACAGGTTTGGAAAGCATCATGCAAATAAGAGCTACTTGTTATTTAGTAGGCAAATGTCCCTTAGCTGTGCAAACCGAATAGTTATGGTGCTGTAGACCCTTACAAGCAAAGCAAGTATACAAGCAATGATTCAGAATAATTTCTATATAATCAAATCCCATTTGGTAGAAGAGTGCGAAAGAGTTAGCCATTTTCAAGAGCCACATGCAAATACTTGAAGGCAAAGCTGAAGGTGTAACATCCATGTACTGTCCCCAGAAAAATACAGCCACAGACAGCAAAAACCGTCAGTCTCCTGTTCTGAACTGAATAGCAAGAAAGATCATGCAGGGAAAAGAACCAGGAAAGGAGAACAGGCTTTTTTTTTACTTTTGAATTGAGACACTAAGCAATACCTAGTACGTTATTATAATTTAAGGACAACTACAAATGAAGTCTTGGATTGCTTCAGTATCACTCTACTCTCCTGCAACAGTGTTTTGCCTTTTTGAGTCTCCTTCGGTCTCCAGGTGCTCTTCAAAGTTAATGCATCAAGAAGGATTTGTTTCATCCGCCATGGGAGTGAAGTTGCTTCCACAACCTGAAACAGGTGTTGCTTATCAGCCATCTCCTCAAACACACTTACCAAGGGACGTGCGGCAAAACGTGCAGCTCCGTCCCCGTGTGGAAAACAGCACCTCTGCTTAAGAACCGTGTTAATCACATTACTTAATTGGTTCACAAATAATCACTTTACAGTTATAATCTAAAGCTAGATGTTTTGGCAGCTCAGTCAGAGAAATTAATAGAATCCACATTTCTTCAAAGTAAACTAAAACCTGTTACATCTTCTGTATGTTTTTCCATTTCTTTCGATGAGTTTAATCTCAGGCTTCTGAGCGTTTCATCTTTTTCCTATTTCCAAACTTAATCATCTGAGTATTTAATTTCTTAATATTTAATGTAATATTTCCCATGGTCTCTTTGGCAAGAAGAGAAAGTATGTGGGATGATTTTTTTTTCCCTTTCAGTTCCTTCAGGCCTGGCCTAACTCTACTTTAGTCCCAGGCACAGGGAAGCACACAAAGACACACTAAACTTTTAAGCGTGTAAATGCTTCTTTTAACATCAAAGGCTCTTCAAACACTCAGGAGGTGTTTTTCTCTAGTTGGAGCCCAACTTGCAAGTCTCTCCCTCCTTTTCATAGAAGTGTGCATTTACTCTCTAGTCCCTTGTGTAACTTCTGTATAGATCTTCCCCTCTTTTAATCTTTTCCTTCCTTCCTTTTTCTTCATCTCTTTTTCCTCTCTTTTTTCCTTCTCCACATCCTTCTCAGGTTCCTCATTTCCTCCATCCTCCCTCATGTCCTCTGGGGTGGTTTGAGAGCTCCCTCACCATCTCCCCCTTGCAGGGGTCTGCTGTAGCTTCACTTCAGTCTTAGCTTCTCCTTCTCCGTGATGGCAACCAACTCATGCTCAGGAGGGTCCTTTAGAGGTGGATTACAACATTCATTTTACATGTGTCAGTAATTTCTTCTGTTGAACAATCAATGGTTTGCACGTCTGCACCTTTTTAAAGCTGTCCCAATGTCAAGGGACCCTCTTTGGGTGCTGGTTCTCCCTTTTTTTCCTGATTTGGGGGCATATAACTGGGCAGCTCTGGGAGACCTGGTGACAGGTTGTCTTGGCTGCAAGCCCTGGAGCAACAAGAAGGAAAGATGGATGAAAAGTGCCCTTCTAGTCACTGGAAGTACTCTGGATTTACACTGGTGTGCAACAGAGCACTTTTGGCTTTTATGTTTTGACAGTGATATTTAAGTTCTTACCTCTGAAGGAAGGAATCTGACATGCTGTAACAATTACGCATTTCATTACAGATTTTCCAGTATTTCCCTCTCCTTGCTGTAGCAATGCTTTTTATCCTTTAAGGTTCTCCATTACTCCTTTTTCTTAAATTAATGGTTTTACCCAGTCCTTGATACTGTATTTCACATTTCTCCAGGCATCAGTATTATTTATAGCTTAAAACTGTTGAGTTTGGAATTTCTTTCAGCAAGGACATAGGTTAGATTACTGGACATTACTCAGCAACAAATAACGATCCAAGCTCTGCATCAGGAGCTTTTCTTTAGCTTTACACATACACCTTCTATTCTAGTGTAAGACAAGAGTAGCAAGAGATTCACGGCTTTCTGCACATTGAAATTCAGTAAATTTTACTATACAGTGTCTCGATTACCCTTATCACAGCAGGGTCATCTTGCTGTATACATCAGAAGTTAACTGTAGAGTCATAAAGCTGACAGAAGGATTTTGCGCAGGATTCTGACACAACTCTCACAAAGAGTCAATTTTAAGAGTGTCAGCTGAGAGAGGAATAGGAGGCCTTCTGCAAGCGCTCGGATTGCAAACCCGAAATCCCAAAGTCCTCTGTTACACCATGGGCACAGGTACAGAAGAAAGCTGGGGTTAGGGACTGGACCACAAATGAACATTCTCTTTGGCAAAATTGCGATGTATTTCAATAGTAGCTTCTGGCTTAAGTAGGCCCTATAATCGCACTAATAGCGCAACGTTAGCCAAAAAGGGATTTTTCAAAAGAAACGTTTATCTGAAGAGTGGGGCTTCTCCTGCAGCTTCCCTACGGGGAAGTTCTGTCCATATTCCACATGTGCAAGGGGCTGCAGCTTATTTGTCAGCATCTCCGGTGGTCAGTGCACAGCCTGGATCCGTAACCCCAAAGTGCCAGGCTCTTGCCCCTTCCAGCTGTGCGGGAACACGGGCTTGCACGGGACCCCGGGCGCAGCCCCGCAGCTGCATTCGGGATGCGGGCAGTGGGCTGGAGCTCGGGATACCCGGCAGGGAGAAGAGGCGTCCCGCAACGCTCCCTCTTATTTTCACCTTTCAACAGCGACTACTGGGAGACGCGCTGAAGCACCCGCGTGGGTGGGCGCGGGGGGAACGACACACCGGAGCCCCGCGCCGCG